>VMDR010030416.1:0-12391 GCA_007922815.1 Macrotus californicus
AAGATCAAATAAAGTACCAAATAAAAGTATGAGCCTCTGAGCCGAGTTCAGTTACCCTGCTGTCAAAGATAGGAAAATAGACTAATAAAAGTGATACCTCAGCAACATGTAAAAATATTTCCTTTAGTATATTACCTACTATATGAAACATAAAATCATCCTAGATAGTTTGTATTGTTGGTTTAACTTAGTGAACTTATTATTATATTAGTATATTTCTATACAAGTCTTACCCTACTAATGAGAATATTTTTATAAGATTGTATTAAATCTTAAAAATATCTTCCTCACTGAAGAAAGTCTCCATTTAAAATTAAATGAAATACATACCCCTTAATATGACTTATAGGGTCTATTGCTCTTGCACTGACCCTTTGGAAAGTTAGTTTACTAAACAGTTATTCTGGGCTATGTCTGAGCTTCTCACAGAGCAAATTTCAAGAATCAAAACCAAAGATAACACTCCAGCACAGAGCTGATGAGCAGTGCACTAGGAGGGGTTCGTTGCCTACAAGTTCTCTTGGGTTATCCCACCCCTGTTTTCTCATGCCTTTGGGGTTCATAAGATAGCACCCTGGGGAGACACTTTTTTACTCTTTCTCTCTCCTTTTGAACAGCAAGATTAAGGATGCATTTGTGGCTGTTTTCTAACAAATGCACACTGACAAGATCCACAAACTGATCTCCCCATGGAATCATATGGCATTAATAAAAAGCAAAACAATACAAATATGAATTCTAACTGCTTTGGTAAAAGAATTAGAAATTTTAGATGGATGGGGTGGCCTGACACAGTGCCTGGTACAAATTGGTATTCAATAAATGTATATTGAATGAGTCGAGGAATAAACTCTTAACCATCAATAACTTAAACAACTTTTAGGAAAGGCCTTGTGATCCATACTTCATCCACAAAGGAGTTATGTAGTCACCCAATAATTATTCAGTAGGCACCTATCCCATCCAAAGCTGCAATACTACTCTAGGGAACATGAAAATAAATAAATTATAACATAAAATACATGGATAACTGAATGAGCACAATGTTGGCATGATTACCAGTAGAAAGTGGAATGAAAATACTACAAAAGAGATCCAGGTAAAATGAGCATAAAGATGATTATTAGTTATTCTCTGTGATGACTGGTGCATGTGTTCCACAGAATCAATACTCAATAAAATCTGCTACAGTTGACCCTTGTACAACATGGGGGTTAGGAGTGCCAATCCCCTGCCCAATCAAAACTCCACATACAACTTTCAATTCTCCAAAGACTTTAGTAATGACCTACTGTTAACAGGAGCCTTACCAAATAACACAAACAGTAGATTAACACGGATTTTGTATGTTATATGTATTATGTACTGTATTCTTACCATAAAGTAAGCTAGAGAGAAGAAAATGTTACCAAGCAAATCATAAGGAAGAAAAAATACACTTACAGCATTTCTTGAAAAACATCCACATAAAAGTGGATCTGCACAATCCAAACCCATGTTGTTCAAGGGTCAACTGTACTTATTAACTACCTCCACAAAATGCCTTCTCAATGCCAAGTACTTTGCTTCTATTATTTTGCATTTGCACAATAATCTATCAAGGAAAGCATCACTGTTCCCACTTTATAGATGAGGAAATGGAGGCTCAGCAAGGTTATGAGGGAATTTTCCCCAAGTCGCTCCAGATCCATTGTCTCACACTGCTGCAGAAGAAGGACCTACCGAGTTCCTGCCTTTGCATCACTCCTCTCTCTGCAGCCCAGGCCTCTCCACCTGACTCTTAAAAGCTCAGGAGTTCCTCTCTAACCCCACCCAATTCCTCTCTCTAGAAAGGGGAGATTTAAGAAACTCTAGTGTAACACTTTCTCAGCTCCAAGTTATTTCCAGTGCTTATCTGGGAGAAACAAGAGTTCTGAGTTTCTTCCTTGTTCCTAATACCATCATGTTTTATCTTCTTGTTCCCAGTGACCCAGTTCTACCTAGGATTGGTGCCCTGGTTTGCCCTGGAGATCCCTTGCTTTGGACTGGAATCCTTCCTTGAACTCCAACCAGGAGTCTGAGGCACTGTACGTGATGACAAAGTTCACTTTGAATCTCCTAGCATTGCCTGCTTGGATCCCTTGGAGCTGTAGATTCCCTAACATGGAACACAAGGCCTTTCTAGGCCTCTGTGTTTGTAATCAACTTACTGGTTGATTGGATCTTGCTCATCTCTCCAGCCTTACCCTCACACCCCATACCTCAGCCATACTGAGCTACTTGCAAATCTCTGAATTTGGCCTGTCCACGTTTACCCTTAGGACTTGGTATACATTTCTCCCTCTGTCTAAATATGTTTCTTCACTCTTCCCCGGTTTTCTGTGTCTGCCCTTATTTAGAACTCAATGTAGATATCATCTCCTGCCAGAAGTTATCTTGTGCTTTCTCAAGGAGCCCTGGGTTTACTCCTCAGTCTTCTTACTAAGAAAAGTTGAGATTATCATTATTGTCTCTCCAGAATCTAAGCCAGGATCTGGCATATAGTAGACACTTAAATGTTTTTTCATTGATATAAAATAACATGCAAGGCAATTTATAAGAATCATAAAAAACAAGCCAACAGTATGTGAATGACACTGATCTCCAGTTCCCCGTTCTTTGATACAGTAATTTCCCCCTTGATGCTCTGTTTACTGTGCTAGCTGACTCTCATGACTCTTTCAGGCAGTCCTGAGAATTTTAGTTCCATCACATGGGAATTCTCCAGCACATGAGAATTAGTTCAACTCCTAGTTATTGCAAGGACTAAACAGGGAACAGTAGTGGTCTGCAGATGAGGAAACCTAGACAAGTGTCAGATGCTGTTACGAAGAGCCTCAGTTAGTGCAAGATTTGAATTTGTGTTTGAGTCATATTTCCTACCAAGTTAGAACGTCGACATTCGGGATATGTTGCTAACTAAGATGATTAAGTCTTGTGACTGATAAAGTCTGTAAGTCTTATGAATGACAAAGCATTTCTTAGCAATTTGAGTAATTATTTAAGTAGATATATTCCTGGGGACAAAAAACTATGTCTTCCACAAATGGAAACAATAAAAGCCACTAAACTACCTTATTGCATAATCTGGAAGGTAGCAGATTTATAGCTACCACTGTTGACAGGTCACCTGCCACCTCTCCATGCCCACACTATGGTCTATCAGTTTGCCATGTCTCTGAGCAATGCTATTCTGAGAAGGGAGAGAATCTCTGTCTGGGAGTGGTAGTGGCACACCCAGGAGATGTAATGAGTATCTCATGGGGAAGGGAGCCATAACAAAAGGCCTAGAACACTGTCTGAAACATGGCAGGAGTTCTCTGCCCACAGTCTCAAACCATTAGGAACGTGCTGTCCTTTTACACTTTGTAGAAATCTACCATGTAATTATTATCCTTTAAATAAAACTGTCTCCCTTTTAGTGGAAAGAAAGGATTTCTCTGTTGTATGTTGAATTTGTTTTCCTCGAGGCTGAATTTGCATACACAGAATGCTTTTGTAAATAAACAATTCTTGACTGTTATTGGAAGAAAACAAAGAGAAGGTCAAGGTTTCTGGCATGCACTGGTTAGCACTAACACTCATTCCACATTCATTCAGCAGGGTTTTAGAAACCTAGATTCTGTTGGGCACTGTGCTGGGCACTGGAGGTACCGGAGACACTGCAGTGAGCAGTGAGCCAAACATCATCGCTGCTTCTAACGGGCCGTAGAGCCCTGGGAGGCAGGAGTGGAGGGGACTAGTTGCCATTAACCAAGGGGAGTTCTTCCTTTCGACCCAAGTCTTCCTTTCTGGGTTTAAAAGGCAAAATGGCCCATCAAAAATAATACAAGAAAGAAAATCCTTTCTGTTACTTAGCTCTCTGATTTCCTTCTTAAATAAACTGGTAATTCTCAGTTGGAATCTGCAGCTTCCTGACCACCAGTGAGGGGAGATTCATAGATTGCCACCCTGCCAGGGAGATGTGGGTGCATGTGAGTACTTCCCACTCTGTTTGCATTCCCCACGGGAACTCTGTGCTCGTATGAATTCATATACAGAGCAGAGAGACATTTCATTCTTGGATGCACTCGGGAGAGGTTTTAGACATTTGAATTATTCTTTAGTCTTCTTTAAACTATAAAGGAAAATACATTTCATCCCATCAAATACATATTCAACCTCTTTTATTTAATTGAGTTCATGAGTCAGTTTCCTATTTTTATTTACTTGTTTGGTAGTTTTGAGGAAATGTCTCTATTTCATTAACCACTTTAAAATCCTTCTTCAGACTAGGATAAATATCTGAGGCTAGAATTTAAACCCCAGAAAAGGTATCAAGTAAAGAATCTTTAATTTATGAAACTGAACAAGTTGACTTATCCAACATCTCTAGGGCTTTAATGGGGGATATCTATAATTCTCTGAATTGTATTCCTTTCACAGTGATATTTTGTAATTCCATTCTATTACCCTTGCTTAACATTAATGAGATAAAAAGCTCACATTATGGCGATTGATGTTCTTCAAATTGAATGCACGTTTCCATGTACAAAGCTGTCTGCTAATTTAAAAAACATAGCATGTAACATAGAATCATGACCATGGTCATCACTCAGCTGGGACCAGATAGCGTTTTTTATCTATTCATTGGATTTAACAAGGCATGAGATGGAAGCAGAATACAAAGTGTGGGTAGATTATCCCGTATCCCTCCTTTTGGCTAATTCTTGGCAATCTCAGCAAGGAAACTGAGGCTTCATGTTTCCATGGAAATAAACCTCAAGGTCAAAGGGGCATATGGAAGGTCAGACAATGACAAAGGAACATCTGAGAGGCCATCTGGATGAGTGACCTGACATAATTAGCTATTAATCCCACTCTGGGGAACAATAGAGCTGGCAGAGAGTGTGTTTGGGCTTTGATCGTGGTCTGGGTGATCTCATGGGGAAGAGGGAAAAAAGCCCCACTTGGTAACTAAGCAGATTACCCGGCATGCTGTTAACTAAAGACGGGGTGGCCGAGGAGACCAGTGGGATACGCATTTTACATATTAGACTACATTTCCCTTTACTTACCACAGGCCCCTCTAGGGCCATGTGGCTTTCGGATTAGCTTATGGGTAGCATTTTTTACAGTTTACAATGGAAAGAGAGCAAGAGTCCCAAAGTACATTGCTTAAAATTCTCAGGCAACAGATGGGAAGATAGCTGGAGAGCCAACAGCATTAGCCAGCTTGGTTTACAGGTGTCAATATTTACTTAGCAAAGTTTGCTTGGGTGCCTTTTGGGAAAAAGCAGAGAGAATAGTTAATCAGTAAAACAATAGCAATCAGTCCATTGTCTGTTTTTAGCAGAATGGTTAGAATTATAAGTTGTCTTAAATGGTAAGAAGTGCTCATTGACATCTGTCTTTCTCTTCGGCTCTTTTTTCATGTTTATTAGTCTTAGCTGGCTTTGATCAGTTCTCCCTCACGTGTAGCTAGAATCCTTCTATTTGAAGGGCTGGTGATGTTTTGAGATTGACTGTGTGCATTTTTGTAGGATGTGAACATGCTAGCAGTCTTTATAAGTGCATGTATTTTAGCAACTGCTTGAAATCCTCCCCTGCTTCCCCACCCCGAAATAACTGATTATACTTGCTGTGTAAAGAATGGTGGACAGATGAGCTAGCAAATATATTGGACCAAACAAAGTCTCTTTATTAGAACAAGTTTCTGAATAACGAAATTTAAAAATCATTGTGAGCTTTTTCAATTTTGAAACCAGAATCTAATTCATTATGTGGGCTAAGAGTGCAGAGATGGGTCATATTGTTGTCCTAACTTCGCCACTAATTTGCTGCATAATCATTTTGTGAACATTTTTTTAATCTGTAAAAGGATGGGATGTTTTATGTCAAGGATAGCAAATACGCTTTTTTTTCTTGCCATGCCATCTACAATTTACCGGTAGTGGCTGCCCATACATCCACTGAAACTGAGAAAGACTCTGAGGGGTATCTGTGCTGCATGGGAAAGAGCGATTTGTCATGTCTGCTGTTGGTGTGAGGAGAGAAGTGGCAGCAGGGACAGATGTGATAATCTAATATACCACTTCCTGTTCTAGTTTTGGAGAATTGTGGAGGCAGGTTATTTATAAAAATGTTTTTAAAACTACTTAAAGTTGCAGCGCCCATGATTGTTATTCTTATCATTAGAAGTAGAAGCAGCAGCAACCCAGGACTCCTGCATTAGGTCTAGAAGTGACGGTGACAGGAAAATCAAATGAGCTTGGTTGCCGGTACCCAACTGTATTTCCAGAAGGAGAGTATGGGCACCTAAGTCATGGGGCCTACTGACAAAATCAAGATCTCAAACCAAGGCTGACATTTTTTTTTTATCTTTTGCTCAGGATTTGTCTTCCTTATTCTGATTTGACCAGTGATCACTTTTTATTTCTCTCTCATCAATGACAGGAAATTTCTCTGAATTTGTGCCATAAACAGCTATTACTTGGTCTTGCTTCTCTCCGTTAGAAAGGTGAATTTTGAAAGTACATCTTGAAGAACTTTAACTATAAATTCGGATGCATTTTGAGTTGACTAATAATCCTGTAAGGCTGTTTGAAGTGGCTAGACATAGGCTACACGGTCACGTGTCCATGAACATTTTAAGTCCCGATGAGAAGTGCGGTCCAGATTTCTTTCTGGATTCTGTTCACTGAGAATAAAAGCAAACTACATCCATGATTTTGTATCTCCTTCTACTCCCTTCAATCTGTTATAACAAGGGTCTGTTTCTCTTCTGTGACATGTTAAATCACCTGAATGATTTACTCAAGCATTCTCACTGACACAAGAGATTTCTGAATTGCCATCTATGATTAAAAAGAACCTAAAATTAGCATGAATATAACTTGAATTTTATCATCATAATAACTTGAATTATTCAAAGGAGTATCCTTAATATCTTTAATTTATAGAATGTCTATGTGTGAGAATTTTACAAAGGGAGTTTCGGGTGTTTTAAAATATTTTAATACTCAATTTACTCTAAAACTCTGTTTAGCTAATCACTCTCACCTTTGAGCAGGAGTTCTGGTAAACTAAGAAGTTGTCCACAAACACCCGTATTTGGGGAAGTGTTGAATTTTGCTTCCTTGGCCCATACCTCCTGGGTACAGCTGCTCCAGCTCTTTACTAGAGAATTTGGTAAGTCATAATATACCTCACATTATATTTTTTAATTTTTCAACTTTTTTAAGGTAAAATTGACAAAAAATTATAAGATACTTAAAGTGTACATTTTGGTGATTTGATATATTATACATGTATATATAGTAAAGGGTTTCCACCATCTAGCTAATAAACACATCGATCACCTCACATACTTATCTTTTTTAAAAATGGATGAACATTTAAATTCCACTCTTTTAACAAATTTCAATTACAATGTTATCAATTATGGTCACCATATTTTATGTTAGATCCTCAGATCTTATTCGTCTTATTGTTAAAAGTTGGCACTTTTTTACAACCTCTCCCTGTGTACCCCACTTCTTATCCTCTGGCAACCACTTTTCTACTCGTCATTTCTATGAGCTTGAACTTTTTTAATTCTGCATACAAGTTATACCATGTAGTATTTATCTTTCTCTTTCTGGGTTATTACTCTTAGTACAATCCCCTCAAGGTCCATCGATGTTGCAAATGGTAGGATTTCCTTTCTTCCTCATGGCTGAATATTATTCCTGTGTGTGTGTATATCACATCTTCTTTATCCATTTATCTATTGATTTTTGTCTGCTTCACTCTTTGCTCTCTGATAGTTTCTGGCCCAGAGTAGGCCCTCTGAAACAGTTATTAAATAATTGTAAATGTGGAGACAAAAAAAATGTGAGAAATAAAATGATGCAAATAATAGCTGCTTTCAATATTTCTACAAGTTAACAAAATTCCTTGGAAAGAAAAAAAAATACAAGGGAGGGTGAAATGGGTAACTGAAGGGAGACTCCAGAGTTGGGAATATGCTGCCAGGACCAGTACTTACGACCCCTGCTTTTTGGCTCTTCCCTTCATCTACTAAGGCAGGATGTCTAAGAACAATCTCTGAGAACAAAGACAGTGTCAACATGACATTCTTGCTCTGGCTCCAGGCCCCACTCTCCCATCTTCACCACGAACGGCCTCTTGACCACACTCTGCCACATCCCCAGGTACAGCCAGAGCAGAGCTCTGGAGAGCTAAACATGCACTGTGCTCAGTTTTAAAGGGGAAACTATTTCCTGAATGTGTGTCTCTGTTGAAGTTGTTATTAATTTTTTTAATCTCTTATCCAGGACTTGTTGCATTTATTCTGATTGGATCAATGATAATTTCTTCTTTCTATCTCATCAAACACATTTAATTTTCTGCTAAAACTTAATTCTATTTTTTTAGTATATTTTGTACAAGTGTCCA
Source organism: Macrotus californicus (assembly GCA_007922815.1). Lineage (NCBI taxonomy): Eukaryota > Metazoa > Chordata > Mammalia > Chiroptera > Phyllostomidae > Macrotus > Macrotus californicus. Next base: position 8,437 of record VMDR010030416.1, read on the forward strand.
TGATCTCTCAGTCTTTTCATGGCCCCATCTCATCTTTTACTTCTCATCTCTTACTACAGTATCATGTTCTAGGTCTGGGACCTCAGGCTGCATAATTCAGCCAGCCAGTGTGTTTTATCTAGGCTTGAAAACTGTTTTTAAAGTTGGGAAATTTCACAGAAACCTGTGAATTTCTAATTTCTGCTGAAAAATCAGAGTTAGCAATACTAAGTCTGCTTCAGCACAGACAGCAATCAGCCGAAAGCCTGCCATTGCTGCATGAAGGACGGGCATGCTCCCGTTCACCCACCCATCCGCTCTGCCCCAGCTTGTCTTGATCACCTAGTGTACTGTCTAGACTAAAAGGCATTGGGGAAAAACCGGGGCAAGGATGTGCCGGGCCACATTCCCATCCACCTTATCATTCATACCTACTTGTCTGAAAAGACCAACAGCAAGAATCTCCTCCTCTATGATCCCTCCCCACTCTCCTCCATGCAGAGTGTATTCATTCACTCACGAACACTTACTGAGGGCCTACTCCATGCCAGACAATGGAGATTCAGCAGTGCAAAGCTCAGGGGAGAAGACGGAACTAGGAACACAAACGTGGCAGTCTTTAGCATCAGATGGTGTTTGAGCAACACGATGGGGTACTGTCCCCAAGAGACTGAGTGTGCATGGAGAATAAGGAAAGGCTGTGTCCCCGTTTCTTGTGCCATCACTGATTATTTATACTGCCTTTCTCATGGCATTTTTATGATGTATGACAATTATTCATTTTTCTTTTTATAATCGTTCTAAAAATTCTCAAGTATTTATTTTAAAATAATTAAAACCTATGGAAAGGTTGCCAAATGGTACAATGGATAATAACATATCCCTTCATTAGGCTCATGGATTGCTAAAACTTTGCCATGTTTGCTTTCTCTCTCCCTCCACCTCTACTCCCCGGTTTGAGAATTATTTGCAAATATCACTATGTTTCACTCCTACATACTTTAACACTTACCTTCTAGTGAAAAGGACTTTCTTCTTCACAACCACAATCAGAAAACTTAAAGTTGACACTATTATCTAATATGCTTGTCCCTATTCAAACATTCCCCCATTGCCCAAAGGTATATAAAGGTAATTATATGATTTTTGTGTTTTTATTTGATTCAGGAACCAATCAACAGTCACTTGTTATATTTAGTAATTATTTCTTTTTTGTCTTCTTAACTTAGAACAGTTTGCTTATCTTTGGGGGTGGATTTTGGGGGTGCATAGAGAAAAAGTTTTATGTTGTCATTTTTTAGAACTTGGGCAGTTCTTTTCAAAATATTACTCCATTTGAATTTGTCTGACTTGAATGTTTCTTTATGATTAATTTAGGTTAAACATTTTTGGCAAGAATATTGCATAGATGATGTTATATGTTCCTTACTGAATCATATAAAAGGCACATGGTATCAGTTTTTCCTATTATTGTTGTTAAATTTGGTAATCTAGTAAGCTAGTGTCTCTCAACTTAATTTCTCCATAAACTGCTCCCAAAAAAGCACTCATTCAGTAAGTCTAACATCCAAGGATGATCCTAACTGAATAAATTATTTTTATAGTGCTGATAACATGATTACTTTCTATCATTCCTTCTATACTTATTAGTTGGATTTTATTAAAGAAAGCCTTTTCTCCTCTCTCAAAAAAAAAAAAAACACAAACTTTAAAAATATTGAACTATCAGTTTGGACACATGAAGTTTTAAAAAAAAATCTAATGTGTTATTCCCCATGTCTGTCATTCTTCATTTTGATGCCCAGAAAGAATGACTTATTTATAAACTATCTCCCATTAGACTGTGAGCCTCTCGAAAATGAGTCACAGTCATGTCTTATGGATTTCCACCACTGCCTAGCACACATATGGAACCCTACATATACTTATCAAATGAATGAATCAATGTAACTACCAAATTATCTATCAAATTTGTTCATAGCTTTTAGTTATTAAAGAATGAAATACTATTTGCTATTTATTTATTTGAAAAATATGAAAACATGTTAATACCTATTTTTTATATTAACACATTTGGGGGTTCAGAAGGACATTCATCATAGGCTTTTTCAGGATAATTTAGTAACATGTATTAAAGTTCTTTAAGGAATAACTACTTATGTTAGTATTAGAACTAAAATACCTCCAAGTTTATAAGGAATAGATAAAATACATTTTCTTTGACTCAACAAATTCACTTTTAGTGATATCAGGGATCTATTTTTGAGATATCAAATCAATATGTTACATGGCAATTCCCTTTCAGAGTTGCTTTGCAGATGTCTCGCCCAATAGATCAGTGGGATTCTATTGCCATGTGGAAGTGGGGTTGGGAGCTGCCAAGAGCAAGGGACTCATTGCTTGACTTAAGTTTCAAAACAGAGGCTATTTAATCCCTTGTGAATTGATAGCCCATAAACAAGTACTTTTGATTTTCAAAGGCCAGACTTTAATGATAAATGGGAAAAGTTTGCACATTTCAATGAGTCAGACCTTAAAGGTCTGACCACAGAATAGATGATAAAGCAGAAAAAAATCTAGAACATTATGTAAGCCTTTCCTAGGGCTAGAGAGGGAAAGCCTGAGAGAGAGGGAGGGAAGATAAGGAGTCAAATGCGAATGTCCTTGTTTCCACCCTCCAGGTTCAAACGTCACAGAAAGGGGGGTGTTTTGAATGGAAGCCAAAGCATGTGCTCTGTTTTTCATGTGCTGCCTTTTAAGAAGACTTGCAGAGTGTCATGTGCCAACAGGAGAGTAGAAATGGCAACCTAACTAGTTTAAACAGAGAGAGGAAAAGTCTTCATGGGCTGTATGTAACTGGCAATGAGCCCAAGGTTGTCATAGGTCCAAGGAAGAGTTCTGGGCATAACTGGGAAGTAAAGTCATTCATCTTCCAAAGCATCATGGTAGTGGCAGGCAAAAGGACAATGTAGAGGTAAACTCAGAAGGTGAGTACCAGTGTGCTGACGGTGGAGTGTGGACAAGCTCTCTCACCTGTCACTGGGAATGCCCCATGAAAGAGAAGAGATCCAGGGTTTGATCAGCAGCAGACTTCGCAGGTGCGGATGCAGCTGCAGGCTGGTGCCCAGATACCAGTCGGGATGAGGACCTGGCTCCATTGAGTTATCTCTATACATAAGCTGCACTGCACCCAGAAGCCATCTTGAGAAGGAGGAGGGCAAGTTTAAAACCTCAACAGAAGTCCCAATTGGTGTAGCTCAGTTGGTTGGGTGTCACTTTGCAAAGCGAAGGGTCACTGGTTCATTCTCCATCAGGGCACATGCTGGTTTGCAGTTTGATTCCAGCTGAGGTATGAATGAGAGGCAACTGATCTGTTTCCCTCTCACATCATCTTTCTCTCCCTCTCTTTCTCCCTCTCTTCCCCTCTCTCTAAAAATAAATAAATAAAATCTTTTTTAAAAACCCTCAATAGAAGAGATATTGCCTAGATAGCTGATCTGAATTTTGAATTAATCCATTTATGCTTGGAAAGGACTGAGTTAAACTAGTTACTAGGTTATCTTGAACCAGCTAATTTAAGGTTTTTCAACCATTGAGTGGGAATAGAGATTCCTCAGCAAGATCATGTCAATTCTAAGAGAGCTAAGAAATTAGCATAAAAAGTAAGAAATAAAAAGGTTAATTTTATTTTGCACAGTTGATTTGAAGTAAAATAATTTTGACCCTGTAGCATAAGTAATTTGTCTTAAGAAAAGGATCAAACAAGCATACAAAATATGTTTACAAAGATGAACCAGTCAGAGATATCTTAAAATTAGATAGTGTTATACAATTTTATGAGTTACTAGGCAACATTAAGAATGGTATTGTATAATAGAATTATGTTTATTGATATGGAAATATATTCACCTCCAGGAGTTCCTCTCTTAACCTGATTACCTCTTTTTAAAAAAAAGATTTTTTCATCATTTCTACC
>VMDR010030417.1:0-12388 GCA_007922815.1 Macrotus californicus
AACTTCACACCAATGTACTTGAGCATCATGCCAGATTGAGGGTCTTTAGTCACTGTAATTATACACAAAGGAGCCTGAAATTGCCTGAGAGTACAAGTTTAATGGCTGAGGGATGCTCCATAAAAAATGCTAAAGCTGTAAGTGGCAATTCAGGTGTAAGCCAATAAAGAAAAGGCTTATAATGATTTAATTTTTTAAACTTGTATTTAGGGTAATTTCTTAAGAGTTACAGTTATATTATTAAGAATAACCTTTATATAACCAGTTCTTTTGAAAATGTCAATTCAGAAAATGGTATCAGTGTGAACTTATTTTTATTCAATTTTAAATGGAAGTTATAAAAATTAATATTTGTTTGAAAAGGATATTATATGAAATAACTCCATCCTGCATTCAATAGGCTGTTGAAGGATTACTTTATGTTTAAAACACTGTTCAGGAACAAACTAAAGCTATTCATACCCAACACAGCACATGCAAACAGAGTGACGCCAATAATTTCCTTTTCTCGAGTGAACTGCATTTCTTCTTTTATTTTCTTGGCTATCAGCAGACAAGTTTTCACAGAGCTCCTGCTGGACTTTCCTGGCAGAATCACCCCCCAAATAAATGTGGATAAATTACCAAGTCACAGGTGATAAATGGAAGAAAACTCCTGGGAGGCACTGCCACTTACCTCCAAGATCTGGGCGATTGGAGAACCAAGATTATAGCAGTTCCCTGGAGTCTTAAAGCTGGAAGACATGTTTCAACCAAGTGACTGATGTATCACTGAACTCAGACTGATTTCATTAAAAAGATTCTACTCTACCCAGACAAGCAAGGGAATGAAGCGTGTTAAGTCTCAGAGTACAAAAGGGGACACCCAAACCCCTGGAATTTACTTATTAAAAATTGTGTTTTTATTCTCACATGTTTAAATTTCAGTCACCTTCAAAGTACTCTACATTTGATGCGATACACTTATCGAGACTTCTTTTTCAGTGATCAAAACAGTTTTGGAACACATCAATTTTGATGTCATTTCTTGTTTCACCTCTTCCAGGAGAGCAGAACTTTTCCCTTTGAGGTCTTTTGTTCATCTGAAGAAACAAACAAACAAAAACAGTTGCTTGGGGCGAGACTGGGAGAATGGAGAGGGTGGGGCATTGAGGTCATGCTGTTTTGGGTCAAAAACTGTTGAACACTCAGCTGGTGTGGGCAGGTGTGCTTGTAAATCACCCATCAGGAAATGGGCAAACGTGTTGAAAGAATCATCAAAAAAAATTCCCTGAAGCCGAAAACAGCCTCTCACAACAAGGCCAGGTGATAAGCTGACACAGACGGGTTACTAGAACACTCAGTCGCAGGGAAAGCCTGTGCTATAGGGGGTCTGCCCACTAGAAGATAATTCTGGTTTTTGGAGGGTCCCTTCTATCATATTCCATGCCGTTTCTGTGCAGTGCTAGGTAGTAAAAAGGACACTATCTCAACTTACTCACAGTAATAATAACAGCGATGGGCAATGTGTACTGAATGCTTTCTATGCCCCACCCACCAGCTGAGCATTTACAACAACCCTAACAAGAAAACCCTTGTTGGTATTGCTATTTGCACATAAGGAAAAAGAGGTTCAGTGCGGTTAAATGATTTCCTAATGTCATTTGTACACCAAAGCAGGCTTTTCTCTCAAATGGAATTTATATAGAGAGAGATTTTTTATGATAAAAATAGAAATTTTTATCATAATTAGAGCATATCAAATATTATTAATTATAAGACATTGCTCAGAAATTATATAGTTTGGTGATTTGCCTTTAGTTAGTGTATGTATTATACTGAACAATACTATCATGTGAATTTTAAGTGTTAGTTTTATACTTTTGGGTACTGCAAGCTATAGATTTCAGAGTAGACACAAAATAAATAAACGGGATAGGATAGGATAAGACGTATCCTGCAGATAAGGGCAGAATGGGCGGACTCCACTTGCCATAGGTTCTGTGAAGAAGGCTGAACTACAGTCGTGGAGAACAGCAAATGACTGCTAGCCTAAGTACGAGCGCCATTTCTGGTAGAGAGAAAGCTCCTTTCCGCAAGGAGATTTTGGTCTGGCAGCTTTAAAATTGTCCACGTTTATTACCCAAGGGGTAATTCAGAAAATAGATTTGGGGAGTCTGTAATTTCTTCAAGAATAAACCAATGGTTTTTTGACAGTCTCCCTCTAAAGCAGACAGGAAAAAATGAGATAAGAAACTATTTATTTATGGGGATTGATTTTTCAGTGATTGACATCTAAATGCAAAAGAAGTATGGTATCATTTTCTCCCAATTGATGAATCAAATCTGTCAGCCTAAATTCTCCTAAGCCTACTGTCTCTTTTATCATCCTAAAGGAATAGCTTCTATTAATCAGAGCACAAAGCTTGAAGCCTAGCTCCTTGCACCAATTTATCATGATTTTTATATAATCTAGAAAAAAACATTACATTTGTCTTTCTTTCACTTTCTGGTGATTAGCAGACACATTGGAAAGAAATGTTAAGACTTAGAACATTTCTCAACATTTTTTATTATTTTTCTTTTACCTTTCTTAAACTAATAGGTGCATTTTCTTTTCTTTTTAATTTTAATAAAATTGTTGACCTGAATACTGGCATGAGAAACTGAAAAGTGAACTATAAAAATAATAAAACTTTTACTCTATTTTGAAGCTACAAGACTTCAAATTATAGTACCAGGAGTGAGAGAGAATAATTGGTTGTTTTGTCTGTTTTCTGACAGGTTTTGATAATTCTGTAAAAAATATCCTTTTATTTTCTTTGATATTCCCGCTCAATGCTGAAACAAGTAACTGGAATCAATCATGCAATGGTCAACTATCACCACTTTCTTTGAAGGGAACTTTCTCAGTGTGGCAGAAACTGCATTGCATCTTCGAGACAAGATGTATTTATGGTCAAACTACATGTGGTTTGTAATCCATGTGCTAATAAACATAAAGTGCTTAGATGTTTCTGTCCAGAAGATTTATACCATTCATTCCCCACGCTTCTACGGTACAGCCAATGGCAGTAGCTTTAATGACTCTCCCTTTGTAGTTGGTCGACAAAAAGAATAAAATAACAATAAAATGCTTTGGGACCTAAAAAATGTTTCAGCTCCTTCCCTGCCACATGCAATTTGCCAAAATAAATTTAATCATGATCCAAATATAACATCTCACTGAGGAATTCCATTTTAAACGTACTGAATAAGTCAAGGAGCCATTACACAAAATAAAATGATGCCATTAAAGGAAACAAAGAATAGTTTCTGATCACTATTAGTTGTCAAAAATGTCAATATGCCACGTAAATAATATGAAGTATGGAGAAGTGCCTGCCGAGTCTGAAATGTCCTCCTCCTTAGGCAAAGTAATCACACCTTGTCTTTCTTGTAAAGGGATGCCTATTTCTTTTGCTAAAGTGGAAAATATGATAGAAATTCCCTAACCAACAAAACAGTGTGTACCTGGAATGACCAACAGAATTTAATAAAGCATCAAGGGTTAAAGGAACCTTAGAATTGAACAATACAACTGGGTTCAGGACTCCAGGGGCTTTAACCCCTCATGCTCCATTTACCATCAGATGTGGTGCTGCCTAATAATCACGAGCACACATTTATGCATAAATGCACATAATAAGTATGCATCACTGATTATAAGAAGTAAAGGCTGTGTTCTCTGCTTGTCTGTAGATATGTAGTCATATTGGTCCAGTGGGGATTATCTGATGACAATGTCAGAGGTCACTAATCCATTCCTTTCTTGGTTTTATTCATTACTTATCTAATAAAGTTCTTATTCATATAAAATATGAGGAAATGGTCGATCTATCTGGTACCAAATCCCTTTACCCTAACACAGTTACTTACATTAACCTTGAGTTATTAGGTGAATGTGAAGGCAGAGCTCAAAGTCTTATTTAATCTGAAGTACTTCACTAAAATACCAAAATTCTGAGGATGGGGTGAAGTGCCTGAATTTGAGGAAGTGGAGGGGGGGCTCAAGGTGCAGAAAAGAGCATGTGTAGGTCTAGGAAATCCCACAGGTGACTGAAGTAAAGTTTCCTTGACAAGTCATTGGAAGCCATTGAACATTGTTATTAGAAAGGACACAAAAAGATGTGCAAATCATTAATCATCAGGAAAATCCAATTTAAAACCACAATGTGATACTTCTGCACACTTATTAAAATGGTAAAATGTAGGAAAACAGCAATATTGTGTATTGACAATGTGAATGAACTGGAATGTATGTGCATTGTTGTTGAGAGTACACAATGACAGATCGTTTTGGAAAAGACTTGGAAATTCTTTTAAAATTAACCACATGTATAACATACAACCCATAAATCTTTACTATTGGATTTTTGGACCAGAGGAATGAAATACTTTAGTCTAGACAATGAAAATACTTGTCAACTCAAAGAATTGCATGTAACTATTTATAGTAGCTACATTCATAATTCCCCAAAACTGGAAACAACCTGTCACCAAAGTTTGCACACTGCTAAAAAAATAAAATGTAATTTCTTAAATGGTCTCTTTTATTAATAGGAAGAACAAACAAGAGTCAATATACTTGGTGAGTGATATAAATGTATGTATTTCAAAACCTGATTATGCAGAGTGGGCTCCACTCCAGTGCTATGGCAGGACATGCAGTGTGAACCCGCCACTTTCTCCTGGTGCTTGTTATAATGCCCCATGGGTTTGCACTTCTATGAATTCACTTTTCCTTACAAAAGAACTACATATTATTTTACGAGCTCAGCTTATAGAATTTAACTAAGCTAGAAACTAGTTTCTTCTGTAAAGACCACATAGGAACCCAATAGCGTTTGCTAAATTTGGTTTAAATAAATGGGTCTGAACCTTGATCACTGTAGTTGAAGGTCTTCTCAACCTATTAAATTTGTAGAATAGAACCAAAACCTATTTTGGTTTGAGATCATGAGAAATAGCAGAATATCTATATCTTTCTCTGACTTACGAGATTATTCTCAGTTTTTATTGGATATTGTTATTAAAATTACTTTTTTTCTGTTTTGAGTGAGGTTTTTATTGATGTATTACAGTGATGATTTAAAACAGTGATTTCCAACCAGAGTACTGCAAGAATTTTTTAAGTATATTTTATTGATTATGCTATTACAGTTGTCCCAATTTTTCCTCCTTTGCCCCACTCTGCCAAGTACTCCCTTTCCTCCAGCAATTGGCCCCCTCTTTAGTTCATGTCTGTGGGTTGTGTATATAAGTTCTTTGGCTTCTCAATTTCCTGTATTATTCTTAACCACCCCCTATTTATTTTGTACATATAAATTATGCTTCTTATTTCCCGTACCTTTTCCCCCATTCTTCCCCTTCCACCTCCCAGCTGATAATCCTCCAAATGATCTCCATATCTATGATTCTGTTCCTGTTCTGGCTGTTTGCTTAGTTTGTTTTTGTTTTTTAGATTCAGTTTTTGACAATTGTGAGTTTGCTGTTATTTTAATGTTCATAGTTTTGATCTTCTTCTTTCTCTTAAATCCTTTTAACATTTCATGTAATAACGGCTTAGTGATGATGCAATCCCTGACCAGTCAGGAGCATTGACCTCCTTTCCCTTAGATTATCAGATTAAAAAAGGACAAAAACTAACACAAAAATAGCCATCCGTGTAAATGAATCAAAGTTATACCTATTTTTTATCAGACCATTAAAAAGTATAGTTTTGGTGTGCTACAGAAATTGAGTAGTTTATGTGTGCCATATGATAATAAAGTTTGAAAATCTCTGATTTAACATTTCACCTCCGCTGCCATAGCTCACTGTTCCAGTGCATGGGTCACAATAGCTGCTGTGTATAAACAGCCTTTTGTTTGCAAGGGCAACTGCTATCGAGTTTTCTGATCATGAAGGATCACAGCACTAATGAGACAGTGAGTGGGAGACAGGTTTATTGTGAGAGATGTTTTGTCATAGTATCCTCAAATTTTGAAAATTCTGCTATAAGCTTCAGAATTAGAAGATAAAGTTACTCCAGTGACTTTAGCAAAAGAAATTAATTACTATGCCTGACAGCAAATAGCAGTGAAATTTTTCAAATTATTCTTCTGATCATTAGCATCTTCATAATGAATTACCTCACAGGCATTTGAATGGGATTCTACAACACATTCTTCCTACAGTATATAAAAATCAGATTTTCCTTTTGGTTCATTCATAATTAACTGATTCAGAGATTTACCCTGAATAATTCATTCATGTCTTTCCCTTCTCACCATCATTTTAGAAATGCCTAAGGCCAGATTGGATGGCCCAAATTCACTTGCTAAGTAAATATTTATACATGAGTGTTTAGACAATTAAATACTATTGCAAACTACCAGAAAGACAAGCTTTGTGTTTGTTGTTTATTTGTTTTAGTTGTTTTTTATTTCAGGACAGGTGCTGAAAATTTCAATTGGATAGTTGTATCTCATCCTTCATTTATTTTCTTCTTAACTTCTTTGTCTGACCAAAGAGCTGATTTAGAACACATGGTGACTGACAACTCCCCTTCACACAATATATCACTGCCCAGACATTTCCAAGGATGAGTGGAAATCTTGTGTGTGCAGTCCAACCTAAGAGAATGAGGAAATCATTTGAAAGAAACTTAGTAGAAAAGTGTAGAGGTGCCATAACTCATATAAATTGGAGAAACCCTGCCATGGTTAAAAGAGATGTGTTTTATGCAAAATTTGAGCCACACTTTTTATATATCTGAGAGAAGCTATGAGTTTAAGAAAGAAAAAAAAACAGCCATGATTTTCTGAAAAAAAAAGATAACAGGCTAGCATTTATAGCACCTCTAAGACTAATTTATAAAGCATGTCTAATCACTGTCATAATTAAACTGGGAAATGATTTCTCTTTGTCAGAGGTTTTTTTGCCAGTGGCTTGAATCCAAACCTCAGACCACTCTGTATCCTCTCTGCATGAAGAATTCAAGCAATTCTTATTATTGTTCTGTGCTAATTGATGATTCATCTTAGGTTTCTGAGCAGTGTTTGACCTTGAAAAATAAGTTAGTTGAATGTGACAGAAAAATAACATTTTACACAGACCAAAGCGGGGGTAGTACATGAAGTGATATAATTTGACGAATGATCCAAAATGAAATTTGGCCATGCACCAACTTTACTAGGTTAATGCTTCATCTCTGATGTGTATGTTGTAGACAAATGTAGACACACTGTCTGAGTAAGAGATGTACCTCTCCAATTTTTCCATTCTGAATTTTGAGCTTCACTAAAGTCACAAAATATCTTCTTTTTAGTTGGGAATTCCCCCTTTCAAGGTCAAAGTGCTGATATGGATATTGTTCTTCATACCTTGCACATGGACATTTTAGAAGTGTAGTGAAACTGTCACTTGGTTGTATTGGAAGAGTGAAAATTTTCATGTTATATTTCTTCATTTTACAAATTCAGTAAACTATTTAATTTGGCTTTTGGAGTATGTTCCTTTTGCTTTTTAATAAAATAACTTATTTATTTTAAGATCTCCTAATTGGAAACACAAAAGTTTTAATTTTATGAAACCTATACAGATTTTCTTACCTTTCAGCAATCAGTAGACAGTATTTACTGTGGTATATAATGCTATTTGCAAAGGAAAAATTCCTCTTGTGAATCACTCTCTACTTTGGAACCCTATAGACTCAAATTGGACAGAGCCAAGAACTGACTAGCACCAGCATCTAATTTGTACTAATTAAAATTCACTTAAAGCTATAGTAAAAAACAGAATGTCTTTAGATGACACCAGTGCCAGATTTCAAATTATGCCTAGTGCATTGTTGACCTTGAGCAGAAGTTAATCACCCAGATGAGCTCCCTCCCTTGAATGTGTATGTGTGTGCATGTATGTGTATGTGCCTAAAAGAACAAGTGGGAGAAAATTAGGAAAATCTAAGTCAGATTGATTATTATGTAGTACTAAATTTTTTGGGGGGGATAAAATGGTATTAAGGTTACATAGAAAAATGTCTTTATTTTTGAGATATGCTTGTCATTGTAGCCCATCAAAATGTGTATATTTTCTCACCATGAAAAAAAGACAGGTGTTTAATACAAAATACACTTGTGCTTTTTTTTGTCTGTGATGTCTCATGAAAACAATCAGTTTCTTCATAATCAAATCAATTCTGTCATGATTTTTGCTCTGATTTACTTATTTAGTTTAATAAATGAATGAAGTGGGCTATAATGGATCAATGCTGAGGGTGTGTTATGAAGCAAAAATTATAATTAGTCCAATTTTGTGCACCTGAGATTTAAAACAAGGAAAGAAAAGCCAGGTGACAAAGACATTCTTATCTAAACTTTGATTGAAGTATTTCTTAGCCAAAGCTGAGTCTTTTTCCTTTCTAGGCTTTATGGTCACTGTCACATCAAGACAATAGGAAAATACATTAGACTAAGGGAAATTCAAAGTAAGATGTGAGGAACCAGAGTCTGAGGCCTGAAATGGTCAGTCGAATTTGTTCGGGTATCTAATCTTAGGAGAATATCTTGCTCATTGCATGCATCACTTTCTTCCTTCTTAAAATTCTTCTCTTGTGACCATCCTACCACTTACAGCATAAAATATCTGCTAACTGCCAGAAGTCGGGATAATTTCTCTTTGATCTGACCCTCTACCAAAGCAGCAGTAAGCTTTCTCTTCTCTCATCTGTTTCCTAGTGGTTTTACTTCAGAACTTTCAACAAAGAATGAAGGACAGAGCATCCGTTCATTCAGATGATCACGGGAGTGAAAAGCATGGTTGGGAGTTCAGCCAGAGAGGGTGAAGGTCTTTCCAAGTTTAAATCCACAAATGCCTGTTATGTTCTTGTTGGTTTGAGAGTTAATCTTCACTAAAATATTCTATTTATTTCTCATCATACAAAAATTTAATATATACCATGAGGTTTATCAAGTGATCCCACACTAATAAAATATCTTTGTTATAGGAAAGTGCATCCTTGATCTAGCCATGTGGTTGCTTCAGAATGTTGTATTTGTACCTTTAAGCTATAAACATATTCACCACATTTGTTATAACTTACCCAATACTACAGGTGATCTTTATATACTTGGTCCGCCATTACATCTAAGTTCTCTTATTATTCAGAAAGCATTATTTTCTCTCCTTTCCTCTTCTCTTCTCTTCTCATCTTTTCCTTCCTTCCTTCCTTCCTTCCTTCCTTCCTTCCTTCCTTCCTTCCTTCCTTCCTTCCTTCCTTCCTTCCTTCCTTCTTTCCATCCCAGAGAGTAGTAGAATTTGAGTCCTTCTGGTATATTCCAATCCAAACACTGTTTAAAACTCCATGTTTGTGCGAGAACAGCAGCAGTTCAACCCACATTAAATTTAAAAAAATTAAATGCTCAACAAGAAGTCAGGACTTTGATGTACTAGAAAGACGCTGGGACCATTGGATCTTCAATCTACAACTCTACAGACGTTGTTTGCTAATTTTAGAGTCTAGATCCTGAAGAGTATCTATGTCTCCCAAATTAAGTTATACAGTTACAGAGAGTATTCCAATATGTTATGACAGTGGTGACATTGATAATGGTGGTGGTAGTGATGGTGGTAACAAGATGATTTTCAAACTAGCCTATGCATCAGAATCATCTGGGTGGTTGTTGTGCTTAGAAATGTCTGATATAACATACATGACTGATTCTGTATGTCTGAAATGAGGCTTAGGAATCTTTGTTTTAACACATCCCTGGGGGATTACTTTGCAGCCAAGATGTAAATTAGCATTTAAAAACAAGCTGTCTAAATCTCAGTAAACCACTACACCACGAATCTCATATTAGCTCATCAGTACATTTTAGCACATTTATTATATAATTTTCAAAGGAATCATTTACTCTGCTGATAGGAATTTAAATTCATTATAGTTTCTACCATGAAACATTTTCTAGATAATCATAAATATAAAAGAAGAAAAACTCATATAAGTTAAGATCTCATTGTGGTTTCAATTTGCACTTCTCTGATGATTAATGACACTGAGCATCTCTTTATATGTCTATTGTCCATTTCTATGTCCTCTTTAGAGAAGTGTTTACTCAGGTGTTTTGCCCACTCTGTAACTGGATTGCTCATTTTTGGTGTTGAGTAGTATAAATTCTTTGTAAATTCTGGATATTAACCCCTTATCAGATGTATCATTGGCAAAGTTGTTCTCCCATTGAGTGGGTTTCCTTTTCATTGTGATGATTTCTTTGGCTGTGCAGAAGCTTTTAAATTTGATGTGGTTCCATTTGTTTATAATTTTTATTTTGTTGTTTCCTTGCCCTGGGAGATGTATCAGCAAAAATACTGCTATTCGAGATATCTGAAATTGTACTGCCTATATTTTCTTCTAGAATTTTTATGGTTTTGCAACATACACTTTAGTCTTTTATTCATTTTGAGTTTATTCTGGTGTATGGGGTAAGTTGGTGATGTAGTTTCATTTTTTTTGCATGTGCCTGTCCAATTTTCTCAACACCATTTATTGAAGATACTATTTTTACTCTATTGTATGCTCTTGCCTTCTTTGTCAAATCCTAATTGATGATCAAGGACATAGGTTTATTTCTGAGGTCTCCATACTGTTCCATTGACAGAACATTTTTTTTTTGCTCATAAATATTATTCATCTTGGAACATCTTTTCTTCTTTGTTTTCTTGGAAAATTACTGTTTTTATTTTGAATATAAGCTCAGGTAAAATGTCTCCCAGTGAGTAATCCTAAAACACTCATCACTGCCAGGTCTAGCTGATTGCTCCCATCTTATCTTGGAATTCCGCTCTTGCTTCTATATTTTCATTAGGCTGAACCAGACAGAGAGCTCCTTGAAGAAAAAAAAGTCTTATTTATCTCCTATCCACAATGTTTATCAAAGAACTTGAGAAAGAATAATTATTCAAAGAATGTTTATTAATTAAATTTGAGTCACATCAATATCTGGTTTGTTGCTTTTCACACAACATTCTCAAGATGCCAGAAGTCACAAGCCCTAGTTTATAAGGAGGAAAGAACACCTGGATCAACACTTTTTAATGTACGGCAGATGGTGGTGAAAGAAGGGTGTCTACTAAAAGAAGACAAAGATACAAAAACACAGGAGAGGTTTCCTCCAAAAATCCCCACTGTGATAAAATCAAGTAAGTAATGTTATGAACGATTTTTGCAGATAGCCCCCTCCTCATCTTTTCAATACTACTAAGTCAGTTTGTTCTCAAAATTCTATTACTTTAAATGATGAATTACCTTTATGAATAAGGTACACTCAACTGTGGGGTCAATAACTTGTCACAGCATCCCATTGGTTTCACCAGGTCCTGCCTCTCATGTTATTTTCCCCAAACATTACAGACTAAGTGAATGTCATATTTGACAACCACGTAATTTATTTTGGCAGCACACTCTCTCCTTTGATGGCGTGTTCTGACAGGCTCTACTTAGATGACGTGCTCATGAAAAAAGAACACTTTACAGTCATATTTATCAGTCTTGTTGAAGTTTTAGGATATAATAAATGGTTCTAAATTTCAAACAGTGCTCTATTTTTAACAACTAAAGTAAATATGTTGCCTATGACACTTTGGCATTTCAGAACCATAAGGTCATGTAAAGTGGTCAAGAGCATCCTTATCTGAGGAGGAGTAGCATTCATTTGTGACCATTTGCTCTCCACTTCTTCATTTACACCCAGGATTATGCATTTTAATATCAGCTTGCAAGCCATTTAATTGTTCTGTTTTTATTCAATGAAGTTGATTTGAGAGTAACAAACAGGAGGTCTTTCTATAAGCTTCCTACTTTACATTTCTGAACTGGACTAGATACTGTGAGGTCAGAAGCAATAGCTTCAAATTTATGAACACTTTTTGGAAATATTATAGTATTAGAAACTGAGAATGCTTATGCTTATTCCAGAGCATATTTTCCTTTATTATATGGTTTTAAAGGAAACATTTCTGTTTATCATAGACAACTTAAGTAGCAGCCTAATTTAAAATGACATTTTATGACTTTTTTCACATTAAAAGCTAACAGAATTAGATGCTTCCTCATGCTCTTCTGTATTTAGTGAAATGAAGATGAGAGTGAGCAATTCAATAATATAGGCTTTTCACTAACCGAATAGCCTGTCTCCACAAACACACAAAAAATGTACTTGGTAAGTAGAAATAAAGTTTACTGGAGTCCTTGTGTGACTTCTCCGCACATTGTCATTTGGAAAACTTGATAATTGCAGTTATAAACTTTTATGCTTGTACTGTCCTTCCCTAATCTTTGTTTTCCCAGGCCTCTTCAACTTTGCTAGGCATAAAATCTCGTTTTATT
>VMDR010030418.1:0-12389 GCA_007922815.1 Macrotus californicus
GTGTATAAATGCAATTGCCCCTCATAACATTCCAATTAAATTAAGAATAATCACTGTAGTATAATATTGTTCTGTGTTCTGCCTGATTGTTTTCATTATATTTTAAAACCTTAGGAACTAAATGTCTAAGAGCTTTAATTTGTTTAAAGGTATATTTTATTCTCATTTGAGAGAGAAAGGAAGGGAGAGAAAGAGAAACATTGATGTGAAAGAGAAACGCTGACTGGCTGCTTCCTGCATGCACCCCAACTGGGCAATGAGCCTACAACCTGGGTATGTGTCCTGACCAGGTATCAAACCAGCAACTTTTTGGTTACCAGGCAGATGGTCCAACCAACAGAGCCACGCCAGCCAGGGCAAAGTCTTAGAGCCTTAAATAATATTGCCCTCTGAATATCTTTTACTGTCACTATATATAAATTTGCATAATACATATAAAGATGTATTAAGTCAATAAATGTTTTAAAAGCTTATGTATAATACAGTAGACAGGCCTGGGTGCTCAGAAGAAAAAGAGTCTTTAAGTAATCAATATCTTTTCAGCCAGGTATTCCACCCAGAGGGCAGAAGTTTTTTCTCACTCTAGTAGGAACTGGCAGCTCAAAATCCTGTCAACAGAGGTGCTTTTCTGCTGCCTCTCATGCTCAGCATGGTTATTTTACAACTGAGGCCAATTATAAGGAAATAAGCAAGCAGACGAAATAAACAGCCAAGGTTCTTCCTTAGTGGAAGAGCTAAAATTCTTACTGGTTATCATGTTACTTTCTTCTGGGGGTTGTTATCAAATATTGTGACTCTGGTTACACTGTCAAGGCCATGGGCATTTCTGGGTGTAGGGCACCTGTGCTTTTATCAAGCAACTGACCAGTTTCCTCTTGCAACTCTCTTTGATACTGGCCTTCTCCAAGATCAGTCCTCACATTAATAACCATGCTGACAAGGACCTTCTCCACGCCACCGTCCTTGGTAGATGGCTGCTGTGTACTGCCTTCACCTGGTTTGGGTGATCCATTGCAAGGCACATGTGGATAAAGTGGGGGATACCAGAAATAATGAGACATGATCAGAATGTGCCTGTTATTAAAAACACCTCAATGAGATTTTAAAAGCTACCCTACAACTTTGTTAAAATGTCATTAATTTAAATATATTTTAGTAAAAAGGAATGGAATCCTGATCCAGGCTATATTGTGGATGAATCTCAAAAACATTATGCTAAGTGACAGAATACAGACACAAAAGGTCACATACTGTATGATTCCATTTATATGAAATGTTTAGAACAAGCAAATCCATGGACAGACAGCAGATAAAGGCTTGCCAGGAGCTCGGGGAGCAGGGAATGGCCAGTGACTGCTAATGGGTACATAGGGGTTTCTGTGGGATAACGAAAATGTTCTGCGTTAGACAGTTGCGATAACTGCACGGCACTGTGAATTCACTAAGCTCCGCCGAACTGGATTGTACACGTTAAGACAGTTAATTTCAGCTTACATGAATTTCACTTCAATTAAAAATGTCAAAACATGTTTTGATAATTGCATGACTTCTGAGGATGAATTTTATTCTTTATCTATGTTTTCTGAAAATGAATTTTAAAATGCTTATATTTTTATGTGAGAGCTAACACAAGCACTCTCAGCACAATAACTGTAATACCTTCTGAAAGATCATATTCCAAGGTTAAAATCCCTATGTTTATTAATAGCTTTAGGGACACACAAAATGGACAGATTGTCAGGTTCAAAGTGGCTAGAAACAAGTGGCCCAGCAGGACAGTGTCATGGTGGACAGCCTGGCTACTATATCCACATCAAGGTTTGTCAAGTAGTGACAACATGGACACCAGTACTTGGGAAGGGGCAGTGCCACTGTAATAGACCCACATGTTCCCATATCAGGGACTTTAGTGCCAACTGTTTGACAACTTCTTCCTGTCCCTTGGGTTTTCTCTAACATGTGAGGACTGACAAGAGCACTTCTCACTGGATGGGTAGACTGTTTCCGAAATAGCCATTACAGTCATTCCCATTCTGCATGTCTTTTTGCAATATGACTTGGCCACTCCTCTTCCCAACAAGAGGTAGAGTCTATTTCCCCTCCAGGTGACCAGGGCTGGCCCTGTGACTTGCTTTGACTAATAGAATGTGGCAGAAGTGACACTGGGTGACTTCCAGGCCTAAGCCAAAAGAGGCTTTACAGTTTCCATATTTGCCCTCTTGGAAGCCAGCACATGGAAAGAAGAGGCCTTGCTCGAGGGATCCTGGAGGATGAGATGCCATGTGGAAGACAATAATACAATCCAGCTAAGACCAGCACCATGTCAGACATGGGACTGAAGTCATCTTGGATGTTCTAGCTTTGGCTAAGCTCCCAGTGAAGTCACATGAGAGACCCCAACCAATACCATGAAGAGCAAAGAATCCCCCCCCCCGAGCTCAGTCAACACATAAAGTCATAAAAAATAATAAATCATTGTTATTTTAGGCCACTAACTTTTGGAGTGGCTTCCTATGCAGCACCAGATAGCAGATATACTTGAGATCCAGACCAAATCACAGGTGTATGTAAACTGAGAATATTCTGAAAATACTTGAAAAACCTACCTCAACCTGTAGAGGAATAAAGCTCATGATTCCTAGGACAAACCCTAACTAGAAGATGATTTCCTGAAGTAGGCTGCTGGTCCAAGACCTGTGGAACAGGACATAACTACAAAGGACTTTCAGGGAACAAGTGAAACTGATGAGGGAGAGCCAGCTGTCATTATCTGCCCTTGAATACTCTTGGGATTGTCCTGAGTATCCCATTTTCTAATAGTCATGCATGGAAACTTTTCTCTTTCTCTGTTTCTCCGTGGAACAGGCTATACCTCTGCAGACTGGACTACACAACCCACTAACATTAGGATCACATTAGATTTCCTAGATGCCACCATGGGAAAGGGAAGTATTGCAATGTAGAAAACACTCAAGAAAACCCGGAGACAAGACCACAGCGCAAGGTTCAGGTGCTCACATAATGAATGATTGGAGAACCTACAACGATCTTTTGATAGAGGAATTCTGATTGAGGACATATTAAACTTGACTATCATTCATTCAAATTTGTCTTAGCATTCTGCCCCTGGACCCTCCCCAAATTCGTGTCCCTCTCATATGTAAAATACAGTCATTCCATCCCAACAGCTCCAACGGTTTTAACCAGTTCCAGCATTGACTCAAAAGTCTGAAGACTCATTTAAATGTCACCTAAATCAGATATGAGTGAGACTCAAGGTTCAATTCATTGTGAGGCAAATTCCTCTCTAGCTGTGAACCTGTAAATCAAACAAGTTCTCTGCTTCCAAAATACAATGGTGAAACAGGCGGAGGGTAAACAATCCCATTCCAAAAGGGAGAAATTGGAAAGAAAGGGCTAACAGATTCCAAGCAAGTTTAAAACACAACAAGATAAACAGCAACAAATCTAAAGTCTTGAGAATCATAATCTTGAACTCGATGCTCTGCAGGTCAGGCCCACTGGGGCAGGGAGCCTACCTTCTGGACATATTGGGGCATCCCTGCCTCATTTCTTTGCTAAGTGTAGCCCATGTGGCAGTGCTCACAAACTGGTGTTGCGTGCCTGTGCCTCTTCTAGGCTGGAACACACACAGGTGGCTTTTACCAGTCTGGGGCCCCAGGGGTGTTCCCCGTCCCATGCTCTGCTATGCATTGCCCTAGCTAAGGTCCTCTGCCTGGGTCACAGCTCCAGGTGACTCCATCCTTCAAAGCCCAAGTGGAAGGAACCATTCCCCCAAAACTCTGCTGGGCAGGGATTGGTCCCCACGCTTTTGACAGCACCAGCCCCAGGGCCTTGGGAGACAATGTCCCCACAGCTTTGGGTGGGAGTTGTCTGGACTGATGAAACCCAGGCAATGCCACCTGAACTTGAAACCTAGGAAGCAGTGCTGATAATCTCTGAATAGCCTTTGGGGTCCTTTCTTTGTCTTCAAGAGTAGCTCTGTGGTCCCATCCTGCCCAGTCCAAGTCCCAGCCCCTTCAGTTCAAATTTGCAGTTTTCCTGCTATGATGGCAGGTGAAGGCCATGGTTCACACCCATGCTAGTTTCCTTATTGAAGAGTCACTTGACCACACCCTTAGTGTTCTCTTCAAAACACGCTTCCTCATTTTTTGAATATGGATAGGCTGAGAATTTTCCAAATTTTAAAGTTCTGTTTCTCTTTTGATTAACCATTTCATTTTAAGTCATTTCTTCCTTCTCACATCTTACTGCAAGCATTCAAGAGAAGCCAAGCCACACGACCACACAATCACCACTTTATTTAGATATTTCCTTAACCCAGTACCTAATTTCATTGCTCACAAATTCTACCTTCCACAGAACACGAAGGTACGAATACAATTCAGCCAAGTTTATTGGCACTTTATTTTTTAAAGATTTTATTTATTTATTTATTTTTAGAGAGGGGGGAAGGGGAGGAGAAAGACAGGGAGAGAAACATCAATGTGTGGTTGCCTCTTACGCACCCCCCACTAGGGACCTGGCCTACAACCCAGGCATGTGCCCTCACTGGGAATCGAACTGGCGACCCTTTGGTTCACAGGTCAGCACTTAATCCACTGAGCCACATCATCCAGGGCCATTGCCTCTTTATAACAAGAATGATCTTTCCTCCAATTTCCAATAACATTCCTCATTTCAGTCTGAGACCACATCAGAATGGCCGTTACCATCCATATTTCTGCTAACATTCTGCGCATGACCCCTTAGGTATTCTCTGAGAAGACTGAGCCACTCTCTACAACCCTCCTCTTTATCTTCTGAATCCTTACCAGAATTGCTTTTAAAGGCCCATTCATACCAATGTAGACTTTCTAGAACATGCCTCTGAACGCTTCCAGCCTCTACTCATTACCTGGTTTCAAAGCCACTTCCATATTTGTATAGTATTTGTTGCAGCAGCACCCCTACTGTTCTGTACCAATTTAATGTCTTAGTCTGTTTGGGCATCCGTAACAAAATACCACAGACTGGGTGGCTTCTAAATAACAGAAATTTATTTCTCACAGTTCTGGCAGCTGAAAGTGTAAGATGGGGGTGCCAGCATGGTTGGATGAGGGCCATCTTCTGGGTTGTAGCCTCACATGGCAGAAGGGATCTCCTTTAGAGAGAGGTGAAGGGAGGGAGAAGAAAAAGAAAGGGAGAGAAACATTCATCAGTTGCCTTTCCCAAGCCCCCAACCAGGGACCTGGCCTGTAACTCACGTATGTGCCCTGAGTGGGTATCAAGCCAATGACCTTTTGGTTCTCAGGCTGGCACTCAATTCACTGAGCCACACCAGCCAGGGCACCCTTAGGCCTCTTATAAGGGCATAACTGTCACAGGTGGGCACAGGCAACCAGGTTCTTGGTGATCATGAACAATGAATTGAACCGAACACACAGAGAGATTATAGGAGAAAGAGAGAGAGCAGATTTATTAAGCAATAGTGCACTCCACAGAACATGGGAATGGATCAACTCCGAGCAGAGACTGATCCTCAGTGGCTGGAGGAATTCTATCCTACATTATAGGGCGGTTACTTTCTGGCTAGTTTTGGCGGGCTTTTATTGTGCACATACAAGTAGTTATATTACTTTTAAGCTACTGCACATGTGGTCTTCCATGATTTTCCTTGATTGCTCACTGGAAGAGAGGAGTCCCACAATGCTAATTTATTATAATGCTATTATAATGAAGCAGGAGTCATGTAGTATCTTCTGCACAGGTGCAGTCACGATCCACCGTGATTCAGCGCTTTTCCAGAAAGTGAGGAGGGTCTTTGTTTTGTATCGATGTCCCTTGTCCTAGTCCTGGAGTGCCTCTGGAATTTTCTTATTCCTGAGGAAGCAGTCTTAGAACAGTGTCTCTGATCTGTATTGATGTCCTTTGTCTTAGTCCTGGGGTGCTTCCAGAGTTTCCTCACTCCTGACTATCTTCTGCTTCATAACCTCATTGAGGAGTTCTGCCCTCATAATTTAACGACTTCCCAATGGCCTCACTTCCTGATACTAGCTCACTGGACATCAGGATTTCAACATATGAATTTTGGGGGAACACAAACATTGAGATCATAGCAAAATTATAATACATTTATACCTAACTTCAGGTGCAGTTTATAACAAGTCAACAGAGAACTTGACCGAAGGCAGTTGGCTGGTCTCTGAGCATTGTGGTGGCAACAGTGTGCTGTACCTCTTCCCAGGGGCTGCTGGGCTTCAGAGCAAAGCAGTTACTTACGTTGGTCAATCTCAGCTGGGTCCTCTTGCCTCCCAGACTATAACTGCAGACACTGAATCTGTAATCACAACCTCAATAGAAATATCACTTGTAAAGGTAAAGCTCAGATTCAGATACCCAGCTTTACAGAACAAGGCTGGGCCTCGCAGGAAATGGCTAGGGGTCTCCCTGAACACGGAGGGTCACAGTCTTACAGAAAGGCAAGCAGGTCACTCCTCCAAAGAGGGAGGGGTGCCCTGCAATTGGACCCAATGGAGACAAGCTTTCTGCCCCTGAATCAAAGGCAGTAAAAACATTTCTAGAACAATGGAGACAAAGCATATCTCTTGTTGCATTGTGTAAAAAAAGATGGGACAGATAAAAGGAACACACATAATAACAGGTAAAGGGAACACACAATAAAAACACCTGGTCCTGAGCTACAGGAAATACTACTGTTAAAACAAATTTCCCCTTGGCTTCTGTTTGGAATTTCTTCCCTGATAGTGGTGGACAGTTAAAGGGAATTACATTGGATATGCACATCTTGTTGATAATTTTAATCGCATATATAGTGTAAGCTTTTGTATGATTTCCACTGTCTGTGAGAAAAATTGTTTAAAAAACAATTCACTGGACCACAAGTGTAATTCATGTTCTTAATACAAAAAATGACAATGAAGACAATGCGAATGTGCTAACACCACTCAGTTGCACACCTGAAAATGGTTGCAATGGTGAATGTCATGTTATATGTATTTATCACAATTTAAAAAGCAACTTTTTAAAAGAAAAAGTAAATAATGAAGAGATTTCTGGGTTCAGGTAGGAATAGGAAGGTAGCAACCTCCGCCCCCCAAAACTCCCACTTCTAATTACAAAAACACAGGAAGAATGCACCCCACCCCACCCCAATCTACATGTTTTCTGAAACCAGGAAGCAGACAACTGGTAACCAGAAGAATGGGAAGGACCAGAAGTCTCTAGGGTGTGGCAGGGCCGTGGGGTGGTACAAAGCGTCCCATAGGTACCCAGAGTGCACCGATGAGGATCCACTCTGCAGGTGGATCCTGCGTGGGGGCAGCTGTGGGCAGGTCTAAAAAGAATCAGGACAGAGACCTGCGCTGGAGGAGGGATAAAAGAGGCGAAGAAAACGAAAGCGGTCCGAGCGGCCACGCAGTGCCATCTAGCTGGGCGAGAGGCACGGCTCCAGAAGAGGACGCCCGAGAGCTAGCGCGCAGGCCTAGTGGTGGCCCCTTCCTGCAGGCAAAAAGGTCCCTGTGCTAAGATCCAGCAGTACAGAAAACCGAAGTGGTGCAAACATGAACAGTGAAACATTTTGCACACCAGTACAGAGTCAGGGGCTTGCATAGACTCCATTCCTGTAAGAAATTCTTTTTGATGCTCTATTTGTCACTAGTTTGCCCAGTGGGATCCCCCCTCAAGCTGGCTCCCTTGTCTTTTTGCCATTCCCCACAGTTTCTGGCACAATAGGGATGTGCCAGGCTCACCTTGTACTTACAAATCTATACAATGAGTTCAGATCGACATTTTCAATTAACAGGCAATATTACACCTCTCTCCTTTGTCTTACCCTTGAAGATTTGGATTTGTGAAAGGAATTTCATTTTGTCTTTGTCCCAGGATACAAAGAAGCCAGTTTTGACATAATGATACTAATGTGAAGAGAAGCCTGTGGCCCTGGTTGGATTGCTCAATTGGCTGAAGCATCATTGGGATACGCCAAGGTTTCCTTGCAAGAAATCAACCAATGAATCCATAAATGAGTGGAATGACAAATATTCTCTCTTTCTCTCACCCCTTTCCTCTCTTTCTCTCTAAACTCAATAAATTAAAAGAGAGAGAAAGGAACTTGTGGCAGGGTGGCAGACACAGAGTGGGGCGGCAGCATCCGTGCTGGCCCTCCCCTGCTGGCGCACCTTGTCTGCATGACTCCGACACTGCGTAGTTTAATCACACACAAATTCTGCCCGGCTTAAGGCTTGGCCCTGAACTAGATTGTAACTATAGAACAGACTGGAAATAAAGCACGTTTTTTTCAAGTAAAACGAAGAAAAGTTGACTGAGAAATTAAAGGGAAAAAAAAAAACAGAAAAAGACCAAGCAACAAAAGCCCAACAGGTTTTTCTGGAGTAAAATTCCATAATATCATAAATGAACAAAACTGTATTTCTTCTCTGGTGATCATGTGGCTACCACAGCAAGCAGAATTCAGGGTGGAGTGTGATGAGTTTTAATCCATTCAAATTTCTGATATTTGTGCCCAAACTTTCTGTCACTTGTTGATTCAGTTTGTTTGTTTGGGACTAAAGACCTCTGGGGGTATGCTTTAAAGGCCTGAGACCTTCCTAGTGAAGATGATACAAAAAAGGCATACCCAGTTTGAAAATCACCTGAAGCCTCATGTCCATCAGAAATGGAACAGAGACCTTCCTTCTGTGCAGGTTTAAAAGTAGGGTTTTTAATAGATACAAAACTGTTCAGATGTGCCATTTCTTCTCGAGCCATTTTGTGAAGTTGTGTTTTTCTAGGAATTTTTCCATTTCATCCAAATTTTCACATTGATTGGAATACAGTTGTTCAGATTCTCTTTGAAAGTCTGTGGGTCAAGGTGATGGCCCCTTTTTGCTCCTCATGTCAGCCTTTTACTCCTAGATTCCTGATGCTTACACTCTCCCGCCGTCAAGCCAAACACCCACTGCCTATGGCTCTGACCTCTTGGCTGAGGACAATTTGATCCTTCTGGTTGCTTAGGCCCCCAATCTTGGAGGGGACCTTGACTTCTCCCTTTCCATCTAACTGCTTCCACCTAAGCCACCAGGTAATCCTGTTGACTCTACCTACAAAAGCTATCTAGCATCTGACACCTCTCACCAGCCTTCTAGACCCTACTTGGTGCGAGCTGTCATTGTTTCTCACCTGGATCACTGCAGTATCTTTCACCTGGTCCTTTGCTTTCACCCTGACCCCTACCATTCTCAGAACAACATCTGGAGGTAGTTTGTTAGCTCCCCATTTCAGTCACAGTGAAAGCTCACATGCTGAAAATGGCCTCCAGGACACACATGCTCTGGCCCCTATCCCTTTTCTGACCCTCCCTCTTCCTAGTCTCCACTTACTCACTCTGCTCCAGCCACCCTGGTCTCCTTGCTGTTTCTCAAACAGGTCACGCGTACTCCTGCTCCAGGGACTTTGCACTCACTTGCTGTTCCCTCTATGGAATGCCTTCCTCAGATATCTGTGTGGCTCTCTCCCTCCTTCCTTTGAGGCTTTTTTCACAAGTCCCTTTCCTTTTTTTCTTTCTTTCTGTTTTTACTGATATACAGACCTTATTTGAATTTTATCAATTGCCCCACTAATATCTGTTTCTTAAGCCAGGTTCCAATCTAGGATCCAGATCCCACATCGCAATTTGTTGTGGCTCCTTTAATCAAAGATGGTTCCTCATTCTGTCTTTGACTTGCATGATCTTGACACTTTTAAGTGTTTTTCGGTAGAATGTCGCTCATTTGGGTTTGCCCAATCTTTCTTCGTAATTATATACAGGAATTGCCTTTTGTGCAGAAATACCAAGTGATACATGTCCTGCTCAGGAGATCCACAATTTGTCCCTTTCCTGGTGCTTTTTTTCCTTCATTTTTATTGAGGTATAATTAATATACACTGCAACACATGCTTATAGTGTATATAACTTGCTAAGTTTGGATGTGTATACATTTGCTGGTGACTTTGATCACTTGGTTAAGGTGGCGTCCCAGGTTTTTTCCACTGCAAAGTTACTAGTTAACCTTTGCAATTAGTATCTTGGGGGAGAAACTCTGCAACTCTAAAACCACCCCACCAATTTCTCATAGTTTTGCCCATCTTTTTTTTTTTTTTAGCATCCATGATTTTTGTCTTAGTGTGCTGT
This sequence comes from Macrotus californicus, assembly GCA_007922815.1. Taxonomy (NCBI): domain Eukaryota; kingdom Metazoa; phylum Chordata; class Mammalia; order Chiroptera; family Phyllostomidae; genus Macrotus; species Macrotus californicus. Next base: position 10,193 of record VMDR010030418.1, read on the forward strand.
CTGCCCATTTTTTTTTCTTTCCATCATTCCTTATTTATTTAGTGGAATCTGGTCTAACTAAGGAAGAGCGGTCCCTTATCCACTTACTTATATCCCGCTCCCTTTCTTGAGGCCCCTGATAGAGTGTTAGCAAGTGGAACAGTGCTAGACAATTGAGGATACTTTTCCTTTTTAACCTAATGATGACGTTTAGTGATTTTAATTGGAAAATGTGTGGACAATCTCTACGGCACTGTCTAGACTACAGACGGCCGGAGCCCGAGACCACGGGAGCGTCCTGTGCTCCAGGCGTTCCCCTGTGATCCCACAAGTCCCTTTCTTAGAGAGGCCCACTCTGATGTCGTATGAAAATGGACATCCATTCCCTCCCTACCTCGGGTACCTCCAACCTCCAAAGCCTTTTTTCCTTCTCCCATTCTCCATCCTACTTATCACAACTTATTTATTACCTCTGGTCCCGTTGTTCCTCCACACACACTTCAATGGTAGCTGCCAGAGGGCAGGGATCTCCATCAGTTTGTTCACAGGGGGCCTAGAATAATGTCTGGCCAAAGCAGGTACTTAATGAGTATCTGTAAAATAAACTGTTGACTGAATTTTCTGTACCAAATACTGTGTTATGACTTTTCAAAAGGATTGACTCATTCAAACCTTACAGCAAATATTTACTTGCTGCAAGTTATCCCCTCTTCCTGATGAACTGAGAACTGAGAACATGGAAACTATGCTGAGAAGGGAATATGGGCCAGCTGGAGGGGTGAGGAAAATCTGGGGTTGTCACACTCTGAGGTGAGCAATTTGGGATGTGATGGAACAGTCCCCAAAATGAGAAAATAGTCAAACCCTTGTTTTTGGACTTTATATACATGGTGCATATTTACAGGTCTCTGAAGAACTTAAGGTGGAAGAACTTTTTCAACAAGGTACAAAGGCCAGAAATGAAGTCATATTTGACCACATTAAAATTAAAGTTCAATGTATGTAAATCTGTTCCAAATACAAAGTCAAATGCAATGAATGATCCTTTAAAACATTATACTGGGGTGCCAGCCAAGATGGAGGTGTAGGTAGAAACACCTCACTTCCTCACATAACCAAAAGAAGGACAACAACAAATTTAAAAACAAAAAACAACCAGAACTGCCAGAAAATCAGACTGCATAGAAGTTTGACAACCAAGGAGTTAAAGAAAAAACATTCATCCAGACTGGTGCGCCAAGACAAAGAAATATGGCCCAAATGAAAGGACAGATCAAAACTCCAGAAAAAGAACTAAGCAATGAGGAGATAGGCAACCATCAAATGCAGGGTTCAAAACACTGGTAATCAGGATGCTCACAGACTGATTCAATGCGGTTGCAAAAATGGAGGAAGAAATGAAGGCTATACAAAGTGAAATAAAGGAAAATATACAGGGAACCAACAGTGAAGGGAAGGAAACCAGGACTCAAATCAACAATTTGGAACAAAAGCAAGAAATAAACACCCAATCAGAACAGAATGAAGAAAAAATAATTCAAAAAAATGAGGAGAGCCCTGGCTGGTGTAGCTCAGTGGATTGAGTGCAGACTTCGAAGCAAAGGGTCGCTGGTTCGATTCCCAGTTGGGGCACATGCCTGGGTTACAGGCCATGTCCCCAGTAGGGGACACACAAAAGGCAACCACACGTTGATATTTCTCTCCCTCTCTTTCTCCTTCCCTTCCCCTCTCTCTAAAAATAAATGAATAAAATCTAAAAAAAAAATGAGAAGAGGCTGAGGAACCTCTGGGACAACTTTAAATGTTCCAACATCCAAATCATACGGGTGCCAGAAGGAGAAGAGGAAGACCAAGAAATTGAAAACTTATTTGAAAGCATAATGAAGGAAAACTTCCCCAATCTGGTGAAGGAACTAGATATGCAAGTCCAGGATGCTCAGAGAGTCCCAAAGAAGTTGGATCCAAGAAGAAACACACCAAGACACATCATAATTATATTACCCAAGATTAAAGATGAGGAGAGAATCTTAAAAGCAGCAAGAGGAAAGGAGAGAGTTACCTACAAAGGAGTTCCCATAAGACTATCAGCTGATTTCTCAAAAGAAACCTTACAGGCAAGAAGGGGCTGAAAGTATTCCAAGTCATGAAAGGCTACATCCAACATGACTCTATCCAGCAAAGCTATCAATGAGAATGGAAGGGCAGATAAAGTGCTTCC
>VMDR010030419.1:0-12389 GCA_007922815.1 Macrotus californicus
TTTCTGTATATTTACTTTCAGGCCTTCTGTACCCTCATATACTGGAAATGGATATTATTTCAGTAGAGTAACAGCCAATAAGTATAGCTTTTAACAAACAGGATTATGTTTCAATCCAACCAGTAAAAACTTCATCTTTCAACTTGAATGTTTGGCCCCTTTACATTTATTGTAATTACTATGTGCTTAGATTTACTCCTAACTTCTTATTTCATCTTTTTTCTATTTGCTTTATTTCCTGCCTCCTTATGAATAGCTTATTTTTTCCAATCTCTCTTTTTGTTTCTTATCAATAATTTAGAAGATAACCACTAGCTATCTGGTCTTTAGTGAATGTTAAGTACTACATATTCTATATAGTGTAAACCCACATTCTAAATATAAATGTTAGTGGCAATAAATAATTTTTTAAATATATTTTATTGATTATGCTATTACAGTTGTCCCATCTCCCACCCCACCCCCGCCCTGCACACCACTTCCCCCCCCACAAACCCCCTCTTTACTCCATGTCCATGGGTCATATATATGAGTTCTTTGGCTTCTACATTTCCTATACTAATTTTATTCTTAACTCCTAGCCAAGATGGAGGTGTAAGTAGCTACATTTTGCCTCTTTGAACAACCAAAAGGACTACAAACTTAAAAACAAAAATCAACCAGAACTGCCAGAAAATCAAACTGTATGGAAGTCTAACAACCAAGGAGTTAAAGAAGAAACATTCATCCAGACCAGTAGGAGGGATGGAGATGGGCAGCCAGGACGGAGAGGACACGAGGCAAGGTGGCAGCTGGAGGACCGGTCTGGGTAGTGTCTGGCAGAGCAGATGATCCCACATTTGTGTGCAGACAAACCACTAGGAACTACTACGGAATGAAACAGACAGTGTAACCCAGGGCTCCAGCAACAGGAAATAAAGCCTCAAAACCTGTGACTGAAAACACCTGTGGGGGGTGAGGTGGCAGGAGGATCTCCCAGCCTCACAGGAGAGTTCATTGGAGAGACCTGCAGGGTCCTAGAATGTATACAAACCCTTCCACCTGGGAATCAGCACCAGAAAGGTCAATTTGCTTGTGAGTAGCAAGGGAAGTGACTGAAAGCCTGCCAAGAGCCCAGCAAGCGGCACTGTTCCCTCTCAGACCCCTCCCCCACATACAGCGTCACAACGGAGCAACATGGGTTGCCCTGCCCTGTGAATACCTAAGACTTCACCCCTTACTATGTAACAGGTGTGCCGAGACAAAAAAATATGGCCCAAATGAAAGATCAAAGCTTCAGAAAAAATACAGCTAAGCGATGAAGAAATAGCCAACTTATCAGATGCACAGTTAAAAACACTGGTAATCAGGATGTTCACAGAAATGGTTGAGTATGTTTGCAAATTAGAGAAAAAAGTGAAGGCTATGAAAAGTGAAGTAAAGGAAAATGGACAAGGAACCAACAGTGACAGGAAGGAAACCAGGACTCAAATCAAGGATTTAGAGCAGAAGAAAGAAATAAACACTCAGCCAGAACAGAATGAAGAAACAAGAATTCAAAAAAATGTGGAGAGGCTTAAGAACCTCCAGGACAACTTTAAACATTCTAACATCTGAATCATAGGGGTGCCAGAAGGAGAAGAGGAAGAGCAAGAAATTGAAAACATAATGAAGGAGAACTTCCCCAATCTGGCAAAGGAAATAGACTTCCAGGAAGTCCAGGAAACTCAGACAGTCCCAAAGAAGTTGGACCCAAGGAAGCACACACCAAATCACATCAAAATTACATTACTCAAGATGAAAGATAAGGAGAGAATCTTAAAAGCAGCAAGAGAAAAGGAGACAGTTACCTACAAAGAAGTTCCCATAAGAGCATCACTTGATTTCTCAAAAGAAACGTTATAGGCCAAAAGGGGCTGGAAAGAGGTATTTGAAGTCATGAAAGGCAAAGACCTATAACCAAGATTATTCTGTCCAGCAAAGCTATCATTTAGAATGGAAGATCAGATAAAGTGTTCCCCAGATAAAGTCAAGTTAAAGGAGTTCATCATCACCAAGCTCTTATTATATGAAATATTAAAGGGATTTATTCAAGCAAAAGAAGATGACCAAAAATACGAATAGTAAAATGACAACAAACTCACAAATATCAACAACTGAAACTAAAAAACAAAAACAAAAACAAACTAAGCAAACAGCTAGAACAGGAACAGCATCACAGAAATAGAGATCACATGGAGGGTTATCAGTGGGGAGGGGGAGGAGGGAGAATGGGGGAAAAGGTACAGGGAATAAGAAGCACAAATGGTAGGTACAAAATAGACAGGGGGAGGTTAAGAATAGTATAGGAAATGGAGAAGCCAAAGAACTTGTATGTATGACTCATGGACATAAGGAGGGAAATGCAGGGGGGTGGGGGAGGGGAATAAAGGGGAGAAAAAAATGGGACAACTATAATAGCATAATCAATAAAGTACAATAAATAAATAAATAATTTTATTCTCTTCTAGAAAAATGTCTAGATCTTAAAATGATTTAAATGCAATATACATCATCTTAGATTACTTTATGCTCTATTTTTAATGCATTTTTATTAGTTTAAACTTTGCCTATTAGACATAATTATTATTTTATATCACCAACTAATTTACTAATATGCTTATAAAAATTTTTTTTCATTAGTTTTTTAAAGACTTTATTTATTTTTAGAGAGAGAGGAAGGGAAAGAGAAAGAGAGGGAGAGAAACATCAATGTGTGATTGCCTCTCACACGCCCTCTAGTGGGGACCTGGCCCATAACCCAGGCATGTGCCCTGACTGGAAATCAAACCTGAGACCCTTTGGTCTGCAGCCTGCGCTCAATCCACTTAGTTACATCAGCCAGGGCACTTATAGGAATTTTTTAAAATTATAATAATGTTTTTCATCTAATAACATCCATTGGAGATCATATTCCTGAAGTACATCAATCAGAAATAGCATTAGTAAGGTTCCATAGGGGTACACTGGTTTACTTTTTGGCTGCTTAAAACTTATTTACTTCTCTCCCAAATGGAAACATAGTTTTATTTGGTGAATAATTTTAGATTGATAGTTATTTTACATCAGCACTCAGAAGTTATTAGTATGCTCTCTTCTGACTTCCACTATTGCTGTTGGAGAGTCAGGTGTTGGTCTACCTGCCACTACTTCGCAGGAGGTTGTTGTTTTCTCTCTGACATGTTAAAATGTTCTCTTGGTCTGCAGAATAAAGCTGATGTGTGTAAATGCTACTTGTATTGATGCTACTTGAGATTCATTGTGAATCCTGAAATTGAGGCAAGTTAGCAATCATCAGCAACTTTCCCTTCAACTATTTATCTCTGATTTGTTCTATCTTCTCTTTACTGCTCACTAACTAGATGAATGTCAGGTGCTTTCACTTACTTCTGCATGCCTTTGTTTTGTATTTTCCATCTACTTCCTACATGTGCTTCACATTGTGTGATTTTTTTATACCTTCTTATTCACTAATGCTCTGTTCAGCTATTCCTAATCTACTATTTAACCCATCAAATGAGCTTTTTTCCTCCCTAGATGTAATATTTGTTGCCGTGTTTATTTCAAATCCATTTGCTACACTTTCAACTACCTGATATCATGCTTTTACATCATTTATCCCATTCTTTCCTTCTTTAAGTGCACATTTACTTATTTCATATTTTATATTCCATGACCAGTAATTCCAAAGTCCAAGTTTTGCTGTGTTTTTGTCTTGCTGATTTTTGTTACTGATGTTTTGCAATAATAAAAATATTTTCTTGCGTTTTCAGATATCTTTCATGGAGAATGCATATTTACTGGAACTTTATTTATAAAAACGTTTTGAGGCCTATGTTGAGGATTTTTTCTGAGAGATAATTTGAATTGACCTCTCCTAGGCGTTTGGGGACATCATTAGTCCAGGTCAACTTTAAATTATTTCCTTCATTTGTAATTGTTTAAGCAACAAACAATCTCGGTTCTTCTTTAATTCTTTGGACCTGTGCCTTTGCTTTGTTTTCTGCCCATGGACAATGTTCTCACTTTCTTTCATTCTCAACCATTTTGAAATGAGTTTTATGTACTTCTATAGGTTTTTACTTAATAATTTCTTTAGAATGTATTAGTATTTCTAATCAGACTTTTGAAGACTGCTGGGTCCACCATTTAACCAGATGTGGAAGTTGTTTAGAACACGATTTCCCATAGCAAACCTGCCCTGCTTCTTCCAAAAGTCCAAGTATCCAGCATAATGTGCGAAAGTATAAAAATGTACCTCCACTGCAGGTAGCTATACCATTGTAGAAGTTTTGGGTTGAAAATATTCTTAGCAATATTTTGGACTAACACCTCATAGGATACTTAAGAGAACCGAAACACAGAAACATTAAGCCATTTGCACAAGGTCATGGAGTATCAGGGTTTTACTGTAGCTAACCCATTCCCCCCAAATCCCAGCTCTGTGTTATCTTTGCTTAAGTTTTAAATCAAATATGATGATTTTCAAACATAACGTCATTCTCTCTGTGGGCCCAGGCGCACCTCTCAGATGTTTTATTTCTCCCAGGAAGATGCTATCTTGAGCTTCTGAGTTATATGTCCCTGAGTCATCATGCATCATCTCTGACTGATGGAAATTTCTGCTGCATGCGAACCACAATGCTTTTTTTCCATGTGTGCACACAACTGAAGCAAGGTGTACACATGAAATACTGACCTTGCCAGGGATTCGGAGGCCAGAATCAGACATACATGTAAAGAAGTGTTGGAAGATGAAGGTCTGAGAAAGCAAGTAAGGGGACTCACAGGGGACTGTTGCAGATATAGCACAATTGTCAGGTTACATTGAGGTGCTGAATTTTTGTGTTTGTTTGTTTTTAACTATCACCAACATCCCAAGTTTTGTCCCCAAAATAGAATAAAATCCCCTGGCCTTAAATTAAATATAATGTTGAAATAACAACTAAGTATGGCCATAGAAAATAGCATATCAACATATTTGCCAACATTGACAAATCTTTCTCATTAGTATCTTTGATTATTTTTATTGCTTTATTTTCATTTTCCTTAGCAAATTATTTTATGATGGGATCAAGATTTCATTGATTATAACCTAGGGCAAACATACCAATTGGAAGAATTTGAAAAACTGGATCTCAAGACACCAATCTGGAAAACAGAAAAAAAACAAAAACAAAAATGCAATGGCAGAGACCCCCTTGGGCACCACACCGCACCAATCTCCTTGGATTACTTCCACTTACTCCGTCTCTTTGACATCACAACAGTCCAGAAGTGTCCATGAGGTATGTGAACGACCCCTCTAGGTCAAGAGATTTATCAAACCAACATGGAGGCTCATGGTAAGCGCCAGACTTTGGAAACTGAATCAATCCTTGCTTCAAATAGGGCCCAGTCCCCTAGAGTTGGCTCTCGGGATGTAGAAAAAAACCAAAACAAAAAAAACTCCCCATTCTTTTTTTTCAACCTTCAATTTTTGTTTGAAGCAAATTGAAACTTCCCTTTGATATTGCCTTTCATGGAATTTAAATGTGAAATTAAAGCATGAGTGCATTGAGAGAGAGAGAGAGAGAGAGAGAGAGTACATAGGACTGACTTTATTTTGTCCTCAGAACGAAACCCCACTTAATTTATTGACTCAATGCTTCATTCAACAAAGATCCAGCAGCAGGTATCAGCAGGTATCAGCAGGTATCAGCAGGTGCTGCTGCAGGCATAGCAACGAACCAGACAGGGAACCTGATCTCATGGAGCTTACACTCTAGGGAGGAGGTAAAAAACAAGAAACACACATAAAAATAGTTATTTGTTTTCTTAATTATTTCTTTGAAGCAAGACAAGGTAACCAATGTATGGAAAACTACTACTTTGAAATGAGTGGTCAAAAAGCCTCTCAAAGAGAAAAGCATTGAACAGAAAGGGTCAAATCAGGTAAACACTTTTTGCAAAGAGCACTTCAGAGGGAAAGTTGCTAGAGCAAACCCCAACAAGGGCGGAACAAGGTTGATGTGTGTGAAGGACATTAAGAAGGCAAGTAGACCCAGAAAGTAATAAAAAGGAAGCCTGCTACAAGACAGAGTCGGAGAGCGTGCAGGCCAAGACCCAGTCAGGCCTTGTGGGCTATGGTGAGGATCTGAATTACATCCAAGGTGATGGGAAGCAGTGGGGGGATTTCAAGCAGGGCATTGCCATTTAATCATGTCGGTCTCATTATTCCTGCAAGCCCACGGGCGTTGGAGATGTTTGGTCTGTAAATTGCCCAAACAGAATCAACCCATCTTTAGTTTTATACCACATAAAGTTTGACTCCCAAGGTATAATTTGTAAACTAAATGATATTATTCTTATACTGTGACCTGGGGAAAAGGAAATATTCAGTGTATCAATTTTAAGTGCCTGGATATGAGAAGAAAATCTAATGTACTCTAGCTGGAAAGATTACAGTGCATCTTGTAAATATTTCTCCAGTGTCTAATTCCCTACTTGGATGAGTTTTTACCTTGAATCAAACCTCAGTCCATTATAGCCAAAGGAAAATGGAATACAAATTATGAATTCTTTCAAAAATAAAGGAAAAATGCTATTCCACAATAAATGCAGAAGCCTGTGCTCTATCATCGCCTTTGCTTCCAGAGCTCATCGTAGGATGACAGCTTTGCTAACAGGGCATTTCTTGGGGAGGCCATGGTCTGCTGAACGGGAGCCATTAGGAAAACAAATGATTCTCTTTAGCATCTTGACGTGAGTATAGGTTTTATGCAGCTATATTATGCTGCAGCCTCCACTGATATATAGGGACTCTTCCAAAGTGTTTTAAAGATAAACCACGGGCAAAAGTGATGCTCTTGCAACACAAAAGATCAAGTAAAGTCATCAGGTATCATCTGCCCTAGACTCCCTTTTAGCCAGCATCAACAGCTGATGTTTTGATGCATCTCTCTTTATTAAAATGAATCATTCCTCTGATTTAGTTTATGCTATAACTGTAATAAAAACACTTAGCATTTCATATATCTATGATTCTTAAAATTTTAGGTTTTAGATCATTCTTAATACACCAGTGAGGGTCTGTGAATCCTCTTTAACAAAAGAAAAATAATTTCTCAGGCTCGAGTAATATTTACTCTAAAATCACTGCATGAGCATGGCTATTTTTAAACAGAAGAAATATTCAGAATGATCTACCTTCACAATTGGAGGAATTTAGAGAGAGAGAGAGAGGAATTAGTTACAAGAGAGTCCAGGATTTATGAAATGGATGGACCAGAAATAGTAGGCTGCACTGACGCGCACAGATTAGCTGTGAGCACTTTACATTCTCTTTACTCACACCCCTGACCAAGGCAGCATTCCAGCCAGGAGTGGGGAAGGGGCAGGTTGCTTGTACTCTTTCAGCCAAGTATGGTTTGTCTACACCTGAGAAGCCCTTAATAGTAATTAGAAAATGTGCCATGGGCATGGTAGCTATTTATTTTGGAAAACTATAAGAGAACAAACAAACAAATGAAAACAGGTTTTCTAATCCAGAGTTTCTTATGACAGCGTTCAGGAATATATCCTTCAGAACACATCCCCCAAGTGATGATAAGTCAGTCTTTTCCAAGTCATATCTGGGCTTATCCCTCCTTTAAAGAAAAAGATTGTCAAATAGATTTTTATTCTATGTTTGTTTGATATTTTCTTGTTATGAATGCTTTGCACTATCTGTAGAATAGGCTATTTTAGGTTTCCTAAAATCCAAGACTTTTTGGCATTCCTGTAAATATTGTCACTATGTATCTTTCTTCCAGCCACAATTTCCTAGTGGTGGTTTTTCTTAGAGACCTTTAGAGAGAAAGACAATTTATAAATAAGGAATAAACAGGAAACAAAGGCATCTAGACTCTCAACTGTGAAGTGTGTCCACTCTCTTGCTTGCTGTTGTTTTGTTTTTCTGACTCACATTTTATACCCAGGAGACTAAAACGTATTTCACACTCTAGGCCCTAAAGTTACCTATAACGAATGCAGGCATCTTTTTTCTTCGCTAAGGCTCTGAAAACATCATGGTGTACATTTGGCTCCTCCTCCAAGTTGCAACAGCCTGTAGAAGATTTAAGAATGGTACTTCTCTGAGTCACTGCTGAACAGGGCTGCGGCGAGCGCAGTGCAGCCTGCAACATTCTGCGAGCTGACGCCTCAGAAAACTCCCAGCTAGCGGCAGGGCCAACCACACAAACCCATTTCCACTTGACAGTCAGAAATACATACAATTTCACACAGTTCGTTTTGGAATGTAATTCATGGGGTCTTTCCCAGATCCCTCAACACAGCATCTGTTCAGTGCTGGTCCATATGACATAGTCTGACGGTTTTTATTGCTTTCCCAAAAAGGATGTCTGAATGGTAACACTTCTCAGTCATCTTTTGAACAAAATCATAAAATCAAAAGTCATCTTTTGAACAAAAACATGAGGATGTCCCTCATGTCAAGACTTGAGATCATTGGATCTGAATGATGTTGTACAAATATCTATCCTTGATTATATTTTATAAGACATTCATTCAACAAATATTTATTGAGCATCTGCCATTTTATTTGCCTAGTACCAGGCTTATGACTAGTAATTTCTAAAAAATGCATAGTTTCTGCCTCCAAAGAATTTTAGACTGGTAGGAATCAGAATTAAAATGTGTGGGAAGGAACCTAAGATTTCACTGTCTTTGGCTTCACACAGGAAGTTCTTCAAGTTCCTATAGCTCTGCCACTCTCCTACAGCACAGGTAAACACAAGGCCCACGGGGCGGATCCGGCCCTCCACCTTGTTTTATCCAGTCTGGCACCTTGTTTCTACCCAACTGCAGCTCTGAGCTCTCACTTAACTGTTAAGGAGTAGTTACATTTATACAGTCCTAAAATTACACTCAGCCCTTTGAAGGCAACCACAAGGCTGATGTGGTCCCCGGTGAAAGTGAGTTTGACTAGGACCTAGAGGTATATGGTAATCCAGAAACAAAAGGCAGATTAGAACCCATGCCCCCTAATTTCCACATTGGTGCACTTTATACAACTCAACAATAAAATGTACTCACCCCGTGTTCACTGAAGCACTATTTACCATAGCCAAGATATGGAAGCAACCCAGGTGCCCATCAATAGATGAGTGGATAAAAATGCCGTGATACATTTACACAATGGACTATTACTTGGCCATAAAAAAGATGAAATATTACCATTTGTGACAGCACTGGTGGAACTAGAAGGTATTTGCTGAGTGAAATAAGCCAAACAGTAGAAAGACAAATACCATATGATATCGCTTATATGTGGAATCTAAAGAAAAAAAAACAAACAAAATAGAAACAGACATAGATACAGACAACAGAATGATGGATGCCAGAAGGGAGGGTTTGGGGGAGATGGGGTGAAGAAAGGTGAGGGGATTGAGAAGTACTAACTGGTAGTTACAAAATAGGCACAAGAATATAAAGTACATTACAGGAAATAAAGTCAACAACATTTTAAAAATTATGTTTGGTCCCAGGTGAGCATTTGAATTATCAGAGGAAACACTCTGTAACCTATACAAGTGTCTGTCTGCTGTGTTGTCCACCTGGAACTAATACAAAGTAGTGTTAAATGCAAAATCTAATCAAAAAATAAAATAATAAAAATAATTGACAACTACCATTTAAAGTTTTTCTATAGTTGTCCTTATTGCAGACCTCTTTGAAGACCCAGAGACATAATACTTGCACATTTTTTTTAAAAAAAAGGAGAGGCACACTTTTTGCTTATGATGCCAAAAGCTGAGTTACAGAGAAGAACACTGAAGTTACATGTGTCCTCTGAGGAGCTCCCCATAATGTACAGACAGCATTCAGCCATTCATTGCAGCATCCCTGCGCCGCATTGTTATGAGATCACTTGTATTATGTGCGGTACCTTTCCTCCTTGGGCCTTGGAGGTGCCTTTTACAGAATCTGACATAAAAGAAGGTAATTCTCATAGTGCTCCAGGGAGATGGGAAAAATATATTAAAAACCATGGAAAAACCACATTACTATTGGTGGTCAGGGAAATAAGAGTCACTGAGTGTTAAGGGGCTATGCAACAGCTTTGGGAAGAAAAAATTTGTTCTTGTTCTTTAAAGCAGCAGACTCTCCTGAAACAGATACGTATGCCTGTGTCCAGGGAGCATAACGGAAAACGGATGAGTAGAAGTAGTTTAAGTAAAAGAGAAACCCACATTGATTCAAAGACTTCAAGAGTCAGGACAAGTGGAAGAACTGAGAATTCCCTATTGTTTTCACTTCTTTCCTTTATTAGTTCACTCACATCATGGATATTTTCAGTGTACAGTTGCTACCCAACTTATGATGGGGCCATGCATCAATAAACCCATCATAAGAAAATATCGTCTTAAAGATGCACTTAATATACATAAGCTACCAAATCGCATAGTGTTTCCTAGCCTACCTTAAATACGCTCAGAATACTGACATAAACCTACTGTTGGGCAAAATTATTTAACACAAAGCCTGTTTTATAATTAAATGTTGAAAATCTCATGTAATTTATTATGTGTATTGCTTTCATACCATCGTAACATCAGAAAATCATAAACAGAACCATTACAAGTCAGGGACTGCCTGTGGCGTGCTAGAAAGAAAGGATGCCAGAATGAGTAGGATGGTTCCAGGAGACTCTGTTAAGTGCAAGTCCTTCAGTAACGAGGCAACAAAGAAGGAGCACGTGAAATCCACAGCGGTGCCCTCAATGCCAGGCACAATGTAGGCAACTCAAGAAAATGTTTCATCAAGTGAGTGAGTTCCCTGACAAAGATTCAAAGGACAGAGAGGTTAAGCTTGGCTGATAAAAGCCCTTTTGAACTTCTTCATATCTACCAAAGGTTCAAATATTTGGTATATAGGAGAACTGATTTCATAAGACTTTCCCAGATTCACACAGGCAGCAGAACAGACTGATCTCAACCACATGTTGACATCGCCCACCGTTTAGAGATTTCTGCACTACGAGAGGTGATTGCAAATCAAATGTCCTGATGTCTCATTTGCACTCTGCCCCTCTGTGAATCTCCCCCTCTTCCACTGCTGCAGAGACAGAGTGAACAATCATATTCACCTTCTACTGAGCCAACCAAATGAGTGATGAACTTTAGTGATATTTTATGCATTTAGACACTGAGAATTTGAATTGATTTTCAAATCTGAAATCTTTTTCTTTCTAGTACACATGGGGTAGGGACTCTCTCTTCTTTCATTTTTTTCTTTCAGGCGTTCTCATACTCTGTATCTGTCTTAGAGTTGCCATCGGGATTTACACAGCAAATCTCTTTCTCATGAAAATGGTCCTATTTTTAGAAAGGTAAAATTAACCTCATTTCTGGAGAAACACTATGTGACTGTAGTACCTGGATTTTTAAAAAATATGCGGGTATTATCATTCCTAAACATAATGGAAATGTCCCTAGTCAAGAGAACAGGAACAGGTGTCCAAGGATCTGTCAAAAGATTTGTTCAAAAGGGACTTTTGGTTTATGGAAATATCCAAGGTACATATTTTATGTAAGTGGCCCTATTAATTTCATTTCTTTGTTACGAAGGAAAAATAAATAATATGTTATGGAAAAAATAGCAAACAAATCATAACACCAGTCAAAATTGACATAGAACAGGATTAACTTACAGGTTAAGGCAGCAAACATTCATGGTGGACTTTCTCTTTGAGTTTTAATGATATGATTTGTGGAAATAACTCACAGAGGCATTTTTACAGTCCTCTACATATAAAGGATAAATAATAAATAACATGTGATAGCTTTACATGTTGTCCTGGACTGGATCACAGGATACCCAAGTATCTGATGCAACATTTCTGGAGGTGGTATGAGGGTGTTTCCAGAAGAACTAGCATGAAAATTGGTGGACTGAGTAAAGCACATTGTCTTCCCCAACATGAGTGGGCCTTCTCCAATCCACTGAGGGCCCCAGTAGAATGAAAGGTGGAGGCAGGTTGAATTCTCTCTATCCCACTGCTGATCTCAGATATCAGTCTTCTTCAGCCCTGGCCTTTCCTGGGCCTCAGACCTCCAGACTCAGCCTGGGATCCACCATCAGCTCTCCAGCTCTCGGGATCCACAGCAGCTCTGCTAGGTCTCCAGCTTGCAGGTGGCAGATGGTGGGACTTCTTAGCCTCAGTGATAGCAAGAGCAAATATCTTAAAATGATTTTCTTTCTTTCCTATTAGTTCGTTTTTCTGGAGAACTCTGGCTAATACAACAAAATTCAAGCTGTAAGAATAAATCTGTTTATTATTTATTTTAGAAAAGCTATCTGGGGGGAAACATGAGCTACTAGCTAAACTT
>VMDR010030420.1:0-12388 GCA_007922815.1 Macrotus californicus
AAAAAGATACATCAAAAATATTAATAAAAATTATTATTCTGTGTGAGAGGGTTATAAGTGATTTATTTTCTTTCTTTAATTCCAAAATTCCTTCAAACAATTAAATATTCCTTTTATAATTAGGACATGATGTACAAACAGAAGACATTCTATCACAATTACTTGTAGAATAAACACTGTAAAAACTTAATTCATTTGATTGGAAATTGGAAGAAGGAAGATTAACAGATGAATTGGGAAAAGATATATTTATTGTCATCATCCAAAAAGCTCACAAATGCTATGCTAGTTTGACTGTGAAAATTCTGATCACTTAGCATCAGATCTGGTGCCCTGACATATTACATAAACCACACTAAGTCACAGTAAGTTTAAACAGCTTGGATGGTAAAACAAATTGGCTTACATGTAGCAATTCCATTGCAATCACTGGATATTACCTGTCAAACAAGACTGATTAGAAGGAAAGACAATGTGAAGGAGGCTCTCTTTATATTCCTCACTTTCTCACTGATAATCACTCAACTACAAGAGAAATTAGCTCCAGTTATATCGTTCCCGTTGGGTAAATTCATACATAATCTCAGGGGCCCCATTAATACAGGTACTGCAAGACTTCCCACAGTCTTATCACTCTTGAGGTACATGACAAAAATTTATTAAATGCCCTTGTTAACATTTCCAAACATGTTCAGCATGTTTAAAGGTCTCCAGTGAGTACCATAAAGCAATTATACCACTCTACTAAAAGTCAAAGCACTTAAGAAAAAAGAAATAAAAATATACTTAACTGCCAATAGACTACAAGGTAGCCTCAGAGACAGCTACCACTAATTGCTTCTGAAAAGGTGAAATGTGGGTAAATTGGGCACATCCATGGTTCTTATAGGGTTGATATGGGATTAACCCAGCATGAAGCTGGCTTTTCGGGGAAGATGTACAGCTGTGCTTTTTTCCCACAGCTATAATACTGGTAATTGTAACAATAACCTGAACTCTGGAAAATCATCAGAATTTCTATTAGAGAAGAAATGTGGAGATCACACTTGGCTCTACGGTATTATAAAGTGTGTCATTTTGAAAACAGTCTAAAACCAGGAATAAATACAAGAGTAACATTTGTTGTTGGATACCTCAACTTTATATTTTATACTACCAAATTATTTCTTTAAAATTAGTTTTCATCATTATAAAAGTAATATACACTTATGGGAGACAATGTGGAAAATACATAAAATATTTTTTTAAAAAGCCCTGCGGAATCTGTTTTACAACCACCCAGAGACAAGCACATCTCAATATTTTGATGCATCTGTATTCTGATATCATTTTTTAGCATACCAGGAATTATCATGTTAAGGAAAATATAAAATACCTATAGCATTCCATTGATAATATATTAAAACCATGCTATGGGAGCATTCCATGAAGTACATCAAATGCCTAATAGGAATCAGAATTCACTTTCAGCTCTGACTGGTGTGGGTGGCTCAGTGGATTGAGCACGGGCCTGCAAACCAAAGGGTCGCTGGTTCAATTCCCAGTCAGGGCACATGCCTGGGTTGCAGGTCAGGTCCCCAATGGGGGGCGTGCAAGAGGCAACCACACACTGATGCTTTTCTCCCTCTTTCTCCTTCCCTCTTCCTCTCTAAAAAAATAAATAAAATCTTTATAAAAATTAATTTTAAAGAAAAAAAAAGAATTCACTCTGAACATTTATTGAGGTGGTAACGAAGTCCTACATAAGGATTCAGTATGCAAAGTGTAGTTGCTCAATAAATGTTTAAGGAATACATTTTTCATACATTTTTAAAAGCAAAAACTAAAGTAATGCTTACCAGGATGACTTGTTTTAGTGAAAACTCACAAAAAGTCTTGCTGCAATTTTAAAAAGCTAGGACCTACCAGCCTGTCTAAAAAGCAGTGAAGAGCCAACAGGACCCACAAGTCACAGAGTATCTTGGTGACACTACAGCTCACTTCGTCCCAATAACTGGCTTAGACAGGTATCATGATCCAGCTTTCAAACCAAATTCTGCCTAGCAGATGGGTCACTGGCCTCTCCCTTTGAGCTTTTTCAAAACTAGGGTTCAAATATTTGGGCTTTGCCCAGATTTAACAAACAATATGGTAGCATTTGCATTTGGAAGCCTTCATTTCCCTGAAATGGATTTTTCTTCACAAAGAAGACAGGTCACAGAATGAACATATCCTTTAGTATCTTAGCATAGATTAGTGCGTGAATCACAGGCACATCACTACTGCAACTACTAAACACACGCTGTCAATGACAAACAAAGAATTATAATGTCAACGCAGGCTCATCATCCAACATGCTGAGGATGAACAGATGTGATTACGTAGTTTGTGCGAGAAGTCCCAATCATAATAAATTTATAGCTAGCTAATGGGAAAAACAAACCAAATTTAGATGAATGGCACCAACAAATTCATCAGCTGACTGTGGCAGTGAACTTTGACCCTGTAAAATGTGACTGCAGAATAATGGACTCATCAGTAGCTTACCTAGTCAAATAAGGGAAGAGATGTTAACAAGAACAAAGCTGGCAATTAGAGCAAAATCACGTGATCCGCCACGCACTCTTTTAACATACTCCTAAAAATAAGGTTCAGTGTTATTTTTGTTTTTGCTTTCTTTAAATTGTGTAAGATGTCTTTAATTTAGTAAAGCAACTGCAAAAGACAAGTTTATCTTCCTATCAGCATGACAGTTTGCTACTGGCGCAGACTAGATATGTTAAAACTAATTACCTTGGTAATTAATTCTCCACTATTCCTTTCAAACCAAAAGAACCATGTAGTATACTTCCTAACTATCAATCCTTGAATAGAATTCCAAAGACAAGGAAGATTGTATATCACCATGAACTCAAAGTCCTCAAAGAAGTTTTGCGTTCTCATCCCCACACTAAAACGTAAAACCCTACGTCCAGTCTAGGGGTTCTGGGCTGTCTGATCTGGTAAGAGATTGAGTGTGGCAGATCCCATACTATTTCCTCTCAAGAATCACTCTAGTTTATGCCTATTTGGAGGGGAGCAGAGTTACCTTTGGCCCTTTGAACAAAGAAATCACCCTTTGCTTTCCACTGGCCCACTGCATCATTACTATTTTGTAGTAATACAGATCATTTAACTCCCTTGTTACTCTGCTTCTAGCCTCCCCTCATTAAAACAGGGATGATATCTAGCCTGTTCTACCCACCTTGCCATAATGCTGTCATGATTGAAAAGATTTGGAAAAGGAAATCTGTAAATGTATTATCTTCTTCTAGGAAGAATGCCAAGTGTTCTTTTTTATTTTTTATTGATTTGAGAGAGATACTCACTAATTTCTTGTTCTACTTATTTATGTGTTCATTGATTGATCCCTGCATGTGCCCTGACCAGAGATCAAGCCCAAGCCTTGGTGGATGGTGATGATGCTCTAACCACCTGAACCACCTGGCCAGGGCCAAAGTATTCTCAGTAACACTAATAGCCACACAGTGTTGCATGATATGGTCGAAGGGACATTGGCATCAGATTCAGGTTATGATAAAAGCTTTATCATTTATTACTTGTGGAACATTAGGCAGTTACTCAACCTCTCTGAACCTAAGTCTCTTCACCTGCAAAAATGAACAGAATTCGTCCATTCATACAGGGTTTTTAGTGAGGATTATATCACATATACAAAAGGACCTGGCACAGAATATGTACTTCTAAATGTTAATTTAATTTCATTCATTTGAAGCCAGAGACTTAAGTTTAAATGCTTGCTTTGCTACTTACTAGCTATAGCAAGTCAAGTCAAGGAAGTCACTTAACTTTGCAGAGCTCTAGTTTTGTCATCTGTAAAGTTGCTGTGAGGATTAAACAGAACTATATATTAAAGTGTATCTGCAGGCAGTCTGCTAAGCAAGTCCTGAATACAGCACTGGTATGGTTCATGAGACTTGCCCTTATTCCTGCTCCCTCGTATCTGTGTGGGAGCATCTGACATTGTGCTATGTGCTGTGGGGAAAACAATGGATGCAGAAGAAGGTCCCTGCCCTCAAAAACAATGAGACAGTCAAGCCCTGGCTGGTGTAGCTCAGTGGACTGAGCGCCAGCCAGCAAACCAAAGGGTCACTGGTTCGATTCCCAGTCAGGGCATGTGTCTGGAATGTAGGCCAGGTCCCCAGTAGGGGGCGCATGAGAGGCAACCACACATTGGTGTTTCTCTCCCTCTTTCTCCCTCCCTTCCCCTCTCTAAAAATAAATAAAATCTTTAAGAAAAACTATGGGATAGTCAAATGAAAAATTTGCTATTCTAGGCTTTTTACTTTGTTCTGATTGTGTATGGTCTAAGAATTCCAGTGAGCCCATCAAGCAGTAGTGCACTCAACAGAAAGTTGGCTCTTGATCACTGGGAATGTTTAAGCCAAAGCTGGATGACAACTCAGTTGAGAAGAAAAGAATTTCTACATAGAAGAAGAAATTTCTAAGGCTCTCTGACATGAAATAAAAATTATATGAGAGTATGGGATAAAGTATGAAGGCACTCTTGGTTCTGTATTACTTTCCTATTGCTGATATAACAACTAACTACGCATTTATTGACTTAAAATCAGACCAATTTATTCTAGTTCAGGAGATCAGAAGTCTAAAATCAAAGTGTTGGCAAGGCTGTGTTGCTTCTGCAGACTTCTAATCCTTTTTCAGCTTCTGGAGGCTGCCCATATTTCTTAGTTTCTGGCTCCTTTCTTACATCACCCTAACCTCTGCTTTCCATCATCATATTGAATATTCCCTACTATTCATTCTGATCCTGCTGCCTCCCTCCCTCTTATAAGGAGCCCTGTGATTATACTGAACTCACCTTGATGATCCAGGATAATCTTCCTCACCTCAAAGTGCTTAACTCAATCATATCTTCAAAGTCCCTTTTACTGTACAGGATAACATATTCACAGATGCCAAGGATTAGGATAGAGACATCTTTAGGGAGATATTATTCAGCCTACCATAAGTACTGCCGCTCAGAGGCAATCACTGGGATCAGAAAAGTGAGAATGTTGTTTGTGGAGGTGGTACATCATGAAGGGTATGAAGATAAGGAGGTCACTCCTAGGTTGGAAAATGACATGAACCCAAGTAGTAGGCATAGAAATCAGCATTGTTTCCATGGAGACTGTTAAAGAATGATGTAGATGCAGGTAGTCTGAGAGATGCAATCGAATAGGAGGAGGAAAAGATCAGATCACAAAGCCAGGCAAAGGGATCCAAATTTGGTACAAAGGTAATGGGGAGTTACTGTGAGTTCCCAAGTATGCCCCAAAGTGACATTATAAAAGCAATATTTTGCCCTAGCTGGTGTGGCTCAGTGGACTGAGCACTGGACTGAGAAGCAAAAGGTCGCCAGTTCAATTCCTAGTCAGGGTGCATGCGTGGATTGCACGCCATGTCCCCAGTAGGGGGCATGTGAGGGACAACCACACATTGATGTTTCTCTCCCTCTCTTTCTCCCTTCCTTCCCCTCTCTAAAAATGAATAAATAAAATCTTTTTAAAAATTAAAAAATAAAAATAAATAAAAGGAACATTTTCAGGATGATTGGTCTAGCCGAGTATAGGTAAGAGGGAGACCTACAAGAAAAACAGAGGCTGAATGGTTATGCCTTCTCTGAAGCATCACTGATGGCTAAGCTTCTTTCAGAACCCCTGAAGATACATTAGCAACAATTTCCATTTAGAGAGAAAAGGCTAGGGCAGAATCATTTTAGCCTCTGTCCACCTAGAGGAGCACAAGCTACAGACAACAACAAAGGGCATACCCTAGTTTTTGGTAAAGGAAGACAATTTTTATGAGCGCGTGGCAGTTTTAAAGAAAGAGAGAGAAAATATACCAGTCTTACCTCATTGCCACATTACTGCCATCGATGACAACTGGCCTCAAATTGTCACTGCTGTCTATTTCATCATCAAGAGACAGTTCAGGGCTTGCAATCTCTCTGGAGCTGGGCCCCCGAGGCACGAACAGACTCAGGTTGACCTGCCCTTCCGAATCACCTTTGGTCCCAAGTCTGACAAGCTCTGCCAATACATCATTAATAAGTGATTCTGGGCCCAGCTTGTTCAGCACTGATTGAATCTGTTCCTCTGCATAGCCCAGCTTTAGAGCAAAATCCATCTTGGCTTGGTATTCCTTTTCCAAGTCAAGCTTCCCATCCTGCAGAATGCTGCTCTGGGAGAAGCTCGGACGATCCAGGCAGGGTGATCTACAGAGCTGGCGGTGAGGCTTGGAAGGAATCTCCTTTTTCTTCAACTGAACAGCCCCAAGTTTGCAGCTATTGTCATTGTTGTTGCCGCTCTTAAGGCTCATCTGTTCAGGGTCACTCTCGGAGCTCATCCAGTCTTCAGAATCAGCATTGCCCTGCTCCGTGCTGTCTTGCTTAGGCTGCTGCTTCTCTTCCTTGGAAGCACTCTTCTTCATTTTTGTTGTCTCCACTGTAGCTGTGGCCGTCATCCCGTTCAGTGGGTCTGAGATCTGATCAACGTTTGTTCTTTTTAGCCTGCTTGGAATCCACATACAGTGGCATTTCTTTGTGGTAAATGTGGTGGTAGTGATGGTGCAAGAGTTTATCTGTTTGGTTTGCTATGTTCAGATGTTACTAATCCCTACAAATGAACACACATACCGCAGTCATATTTAGCAAAATTCTGGGAAAGCATTTTAGAATGTAGCAGTTTCTTCCCAAGAAACTATTTGTTGTCTGACATTTTTTTTTTTGCTTAAAATGGTTGGCCTCATCTTATATTAAAAATGCAGAAAAAAATATAGAAAATTTTTAATTCTCTAATTATTCTAGATGTAAGTCTTTCAGTGGGGACAATAATGCTATAATCTGCCCCCCAGACACACATACAAATCACAGCTAAAGTTAACTGCTTATCACAACTTTGAGAAAGAGAAACATGGCATTTCAACAGGATGCAAAAATATAAATATCCTTGAAAGGACTCTCTCTCTTCCTTGATGCCATGTAAGTTGTCCAGATCCCACACCAGGTCTTTCCTGCTAGAGCTGAGCTCCACTCCTGAAGACTACAGCCTCTCCAGCACTACTTTCTGCAAAATATCAGGGAACTCATCTACTGGGGAAGTTTAAAACCATTAAATTTGCTTTTAAGTGACTGCAGCAGGCCAGAAGGGTAACAAATAGAGAGGTGTGCTCCAGATAGGGAACGAGGTTTGTACACACTCATGAATTGTATCTGCAGCCTCTTATATTTATTGTGATTGTCTTTCTTATATTGGAAAAGAAAGAAAATTGACTCAACCTGCATGAGAAATCAGGATATTTAAAAAATCTAAGTTACAGAAAAGAATCAGAGGCAATTTTATTTCTAAACTCCTCTCACCTAACTTCATCTGTCCTGGCCAGATTAGTTCTAACTTGACCAAAGTGTTTCCTTCAATTTGAGCCTCAGTTCCTCCTATGTAAAATGAGGATACTGATAGTTACCTCACAGGGTAATGATTACATATGATAAGTAAGAAAAGTACTTAGTTAAGTGAACAGAACATAGTAAGTTCCTGGATATATGTAAAGGGTACAACAGACACCACCAGAGGTTTGGTTTAAAAAAAAAAGAACCCTGGCTGGTGTAGCTCAGTGGATTGAGTGCCAGCATGCGAACCAAAGGGTTGTGGGTTCAATTCCCAGTCAGGGCACATGCCTGAATTGCGGGCCAGATCCCCAGTAGGAGGCACTCAAAAGGCAACCACACATTGATGTTTCTCTCCCTCTCTTTCTCCCTCCCTCACCCTCTCTCTAACACAAATAAATAAAATCTTTTTTTAAAAAAAGAGGGAGACCGACCACAAGGGAAGGCTGTAGACATGTGAATACTGACAAGCTCTTCAGATAAGTAGCTGTGCTCACTAATCTAAAACCAGACCATCTATGTAATCAGTGTAGCAGAGTTTTCCAGTTACACTTCAAGCCTATGTTTACAAACAAGAAGCTACCAATAGCTCTATCTAAGGATAATATGCACAACTGCATGCTTACTTAAAAGAGTCACATTTGGAAATATATGCTCACAGAATTGACAGGGGAACTGACATTCAGATAGCACATAACAACTCCTCTAATGATTATACTCCCACTTATAACTTCAATATTTCCCTTAATTAATTAGCTGACACATAGATAGCAATTTCACTTTTACTTCTCCATTCAACTTTGTTATTCAAACTGTAAAGACTATTCCCTTTATAAGTTCCACATTTACTATCTGACTTACATTTTATTCTCTTCAAAATCATGTCTAGGACATTGAGATTCCTGTGCCCACATTTATTCAAAATTCCAAAAGGCACTTCAAAACAATGGTTAATAAGACTACATATATATTTTCTTGGCAAATGTAAAAGACACGTTTGGCCACCCTTAGTGGAGCATAGAATGTTGAATATCAAATTGACCCTGGCGTGAGAATCTCCACCATGTTCACATGGA
The DNA here is from genome assembly GCA_007922815.1 of Macrotus californicus. Classification (NCBI taxonomy): domain Eukaryota; kingdom Metazoa; phylum Chordata; class Mammalia; order Chiroptera; family Phyllostomidae; genus Macrotus; species Macrotus californicus. The sequence goes on from VMDR010030420.1 coordinate 8,506, forward strand.
CAGACATACAACAGCAAATTTACACTCAGGGAGAATCCCATGACAAACAAAATCGTCACCGAAATGACTAGTTATTATTGTGAAATTTTCCTACTCAATAACCTAAAGTAGAAGAGAAATAAATGACTTTGCAGACATAAACATAGATTTACCGTTCAAAGCCTTAAGCAATACAATTTGGTAAACATTGTTTTTCATCTGTCCTAGAACCTAGGTAGGTGCATGGTATCATGTACTCTTTGTGTTTGTTTTGTATCATTTTGCAATGCAAACCCCTTGAGGCAACGATAGCAGGAATGTCTCTTTTCTCAAAAGAACAGCCACTGCGTGGCAGACACTATGATAAGCCCTGGGTCTAGGAAAAGAAACCAGAACTGATCCTTGTCCTCAAACAACTCACAAACTAAAAAAAAAAAAAAAAAAAAATTGGCTAGACGGGGCCCTGTGAAGTGCTGAAACACAATTCTGTACAGGGTGACCATTTCAATTACAGTCCAACATGGGACACTTTTGAGAATGAAAGGAGAATTATTAATTATTATGTCAGAACAATAGGCAAACCTAATGTCTGGTTGGTCCTTCAAGTTACTTGAAAATTCCCATTGACATACAGAAGAGGAAATGTTCAGTTCTGTGAGTGACGTTGTAGATGGGAGTGGTGGTTGCAGGGATTAGGAAGGAATTCGAGAATGATATAATACTTGAAGTCATTTCCCCCCTTTTTATTGAATTTACTGGGGCAATACTGGTTAACAAAATCAGACACGTTTCAGGTGCACAGTTCTACAACACATCGCCTGTACACTGTATTGGGTGCTCACCACCTCAAGTCAGGTCTCCGTCCACCACCATTTATCCCCACAGATCCTCCCCCCGCCCCCCAGCAGTTACCACACTGTTGTCCGTGTCCAAGAGCTTTTGCTCTTTTCTGCTCAATTCCTTGCCCCCACCCCACTCAGCACCCCCCAACAGCTGTCAGCCTGCTCTCTATGAGTCTTTCTCTATTTTGCTTGTTAGGGCATTTTGTTCATTAGATTCCACACATGAGTGAGATCATATGGTACTTGTCTTTCTTTCACTGGCTTATTTCACTTAGCATAATGCTGTCCAGATCCATCCATGCTGTCGCACAGGGTAATGAAAATTAAAACCACAATGAGATAGCACTTCACACCCGTCAGAATGGCCATCATCAATGAATCAACAAACAGCAAGTGCTGGCGAGGATGTGGAGAAAAGGGAACCCTAGTGCACTGTCAGTGGGAATGCAGACTGGTGCAGCCACTGTGGAAAACAGTATGGAATTTCCTCAGAAAACTAAAAATAGAACTGCCTTATGATCCAGTGATTCCACTTCTGGGACTATATCTGAAGAAACCTGAAACACTAATTCAAAAGAATATATTCACCCCAATGTTCATAGCAGTGCTAGTTACAATAGGCAAGATTTGGAAACAGCCCAAGTGCCCATCAGTAAATGAGTGGATCAAAAAGCTGTGGTTCATTTACACAATGTAATTCTACTCGGCTGTAAAAAAAAAAAGAAGCCATTTTTTTGACTTATTAATTAAGTACCGGGAAACATATTAGGGTCTGAGGACATAAAAACAGACATGGCCCCTAATTTCAAGGTGCTTTTAGTGATGATGGTGGGGAGTGAAAATAGACAATATTAAAATAATTATATAATTCACAGTTAAAAACTATGACAAGTGATTAAGGGACAGAGAAAGACAAAAAGTGCATTTCATTTGTATGTATAATCTAAAAATAAACCCACAAAACAAATTAATGAAACAAAAACAGACTCATGGAAACTAAGAACAAGCCCTTGCTGGTGGGGCTCAATGGACTGAGCACCTGCCTGCAAAACAAAAGGTCACTGGTTCAATTCTCCTCAGGGCACATGTCTGGGTTGCGGGCCAGGTCCCCCTTAGGGGGCGCACGAGAGGCAACCACACATTGATGTTTCTCTCCCTCTCTTTCTCCTTCCCTTCCTCTCCTTCTAAAAATAAATAAATACAATATTTTTTTTAAAAAGAAAAAAAGAAACTGAGAACAAACTGATGATTGCCAGAGGAGAGGGAGATGGGTGGATAGAAAAAAGGTAAAAAGGGATGTAGTCAATAATACTGTGATAACTTTGGAGGGTGACAGATGGTCACTACACTTAATGTGATGATCACATAATAAGGTATATAAATGTCTAATCACTATGTTATACACTTGAAGTTAATATAATATTCTATGCCAACTATACTTTCACTTTAAAAAGTATAGGAGGTATGAGTTGAGCCTCAAAGGAAACAGTAACAATTTTCTGGGCAGGGAAGACTTTTGAAAATTATAGATATATGAGGATTAATGTGGTTTTGTGCCTCAGTCAATACCTCATGTCTAATGTTACTGGTGAGAGCAGTAATAAGTAAAAGCATTGAGGATGGCTAAAAGAAAATAGTTACTTTCGCCCAAAAAGGAAGTGAGTGGGAAGAAAACTTTCAAAGATAAGGTTCTAGCACGTACTTATGACACGTGTTGAAAAGAGTTTTTTGTCTTTCATTGTTATTGATTGAAAAAATCACAAATGAATGCATGAAAGACTGGCATACTATGGAAAATCACATTAGTCAGATGAAATTATAGGACTGGGACGTAATTTAAGAAGCTAAGAGCTCTGTCACCAGAAAGCCACGTGTTATAAGTGCAGTACTTGCCTGTAATTTGCTTAAGAATATGATTAAGCAAATGATTGCAGACTTGCATTTGAATATAAAAAAAGCAGTGAAATCTATGCAGGCAAAAGCTGACAATAGTGACCTCAAGAAATTGCCACCAAGAAAAAAACAAAACAGTCAGGCTGGTGTAGCTCAGTGGATAGAACACAGACGGGCCTGTGAACCAAAGGGTTGCCAATTGGATTTCCAGTCAGGGCACTTGCCCGAGTTGCAGGAGGGACCCCCAGTAGGGGGCGCTCAAGAGACAATCACGCATTGATGTTCCTCTCCCTCTTTCTCCCTCCCTTCCCCTCTGTCTAAATATAAAATAAATAAAATCTTTAAAAAAAAAAGAAACAACAAAACAAAGTCTTCCAGTGTGCTCAGTGTATTTTCTTCCTTCACCTCTCCCCCATCATTCTTTTATGAAATACAACTTGTTCATTTTGCATTTTCACAGAACAATTTTCCAAGGTCTACATTCAGGTGCTACTACAAACTTCACTTCATTTCTTTAACCCAAATATGCCAAAAACACCCTGTATGGAGACAGAAATATGTGGCCATGTCTATTCAGCCATTGGAAATGTTCAAAAAAGCCCAATTGCCACGTAGGACAGAGCTATCCAGCAGATGCTACATCAAGAACAGAATAGTAAATTCCAAATTATCTACATATGGTTAACTCACTTTATTATTTGTGGAGTTGTTAACTCTCAAGCTGTGCTCTATGAAGGCATGTTTTGAGAAAGACACGAACACCTAGTTAGACAACTGCCTTTCCCTTATCCCTTCTTGCAATTTTTTTCACAGTAGGCATCTTCAAAGAAAATATGCACATAAAAATTATCTACTAAGTGGAATTTTTAGTGGGGCCCAGGTAATTGAGAAGTGACTACAGTTCAGTCATCATAAGACTACTAAGCTCTCTTCTTGGTTTCTACTCTTTGAACTGTATAATTTGAAAAAAGAATTAGCTTTAAAACAGAACACATCCAAATCTGTATTTTATTAAGCCATCATCTCTTACTTTCAAAATGGCAAAAATAAAAGTTATTATGAAACTTTAGGAATAATAATAACATATGAACAATCACTTCCATTTGCATTGCATATTAGCGTTACCTAAGTGCTTTCACATACACACTTTCAATCAACAGGGCCACGTC
>VMDR010030421.1:0-12396 GCA_007922815.1 Macrotus californicus
TTTTTAAAAATCTATATCTAAAAATAATAAAAGTTAAATTTGCAAAAGTCCAGCTGGAGAGTGATTGCAATGTCCTGGCAAGCTGTGAGGTGGTCATGAAGTCTAAATGGGTCAAGTTCTCAATATATTTTGAAGTGATTTTACAGCATTTTCCAGTGGATATAATGTAGGGTGAGAAAAACAAAAAGATGTTAAGGATAATTCAGATTTGGGGCCTGAGCAACTCAAATATTTAATTAATACACTCAGTAAATATTTTTTATTATCTTACTTGAGTTATAGAAAGTAATGTCTAAGCTGAGGCCTGAAGAGGAAATAGAAGTTAGCCAACCAAATGAGGCTGGAGAGTGGTCCAGACTTGTTTGAGCAGGTGTGTTAGTGCTGAGGTGTAGAGCAGAGCATAGCCAACAGGGCAGAGAAAGCCACTCAGCATGACTGGGGCATAGTTTGTCATGTGTCACCAACCACCACTACTACATGCAGACATCTGTTAGTGTCAGGTCTACTCTCTTCCTGCCCCCTATCTAAATTAAATGGTACAACACCTCTTTCTTCAGATTCCAATACTGCCTTAGTTGACTAACATTTATGAGAATGTACTTCTACCAAGCAGGACTCTAAATGCCAGAGAGAGAGTTGCAGGGAAAGACAGATCAAGATTCTATCCTCAAAGAGTTTACATTCAAGTGACAAGTGCTCTTTAATTGTGAAATTCAATTATGGGTTGTTTCTTCCATTGAACAAATATTTATTGAGCATCTACTATGTATCAGGCATATTGACTGGCTTTCAAGATAAAGCCGTAAACCAGACTAGAATCCCTGAATCAATGGGGAGAAAAATAATGAATGGCAATGAAAGATAAACAAAATATAGAACATGTCGAGCAATGATAAAGGCTAGGGGTAAAAGTGAACTAAGGAAGGGGTACACAGGAAGAGGGAGGGAGTTGTAATCTGAGATGCATTGCATCTCAGGCATGTAGGATATAATTTGCTGCTACTTATTTTAAAAATCATAAATGTGGTTCAATTATGGATGGTCTTCCTCACTTGAAGTTAAATCATTCCCCTTAAGAAAAGGTTAACAGTGAATGTTAATTCTCAGCTCTCCAGATTTCTGCCTTAAATAGGAACAGTCTTTTTATGTTAAAACATCAGGACACTAGCCTTTGAAAAAGATGTGGAATCTAATTAAAATGGAAAGATTAGCTGCCCTCAGAATATTTGCAAAGCCTAGAAAGGTAATTTAGTGAAATGTATACAGTTTTACCTGGCTTTAATTTTTAATGAGATAATTTATAATGCAAGTCTATTTCCTTCATTTACCTGCATTGGCCAAACTGTGAACCTTTTCACAAACAGACCGGTGTTTTATGACAATGGTGTGGAACAACGTCTTGATGTAAGCACCAACAGATCAGCACAAGACAGGAACCTCACTCCTGACTACAGACACTACCTGTTAGCTTGGGTGGGAATGAGTTCCCAATTTGAGATGCTATTACTGAAAATATCTGAAAAAATCTAAGCTGTGCTGAAAAATATACTCCAGACTGAGTTGGACAGTCACTGCTGCCTAACAGATTCCAACCAATGAGCACCAGGAGTGTCTGGATAACCACAGTAGCTGCTGTATATTTTTTCTAGTAAAAGATGATTTATTTACATCATGATTAAATACCATTTGATATCGATTATGCTTGAAAAAGTTTTAAAACATTTATGAATATTCCAATTCACGATTTCTTCTAGACACATGAGGAGATTGTGCTTTCCCATCACCTTTGAAGATAGGTATGGGCAGATGTATTGCTCTGGCCAATAGAATGACATATGTATTTCCTGTGAGATGTTTTAAAAGCCTACACGTTATTGATGACTTTACTTTTTTCCTAAATTGACCATCATGGGACAAAATCCACCCACCTGATTCTGGGAGTGACTAGAAAGGGCTGAGAACTTGCAGATCATATTGGTCATGTAAAAAGAGGTATGGGGAATAGGAAAATTTCCCCTATTTTCCCTCCTCGTTCTCCTGGCTGGTCTAACAATTAAATTAACATGAGACAGAATAACAAGAGAACATAACCAAATTTAATTACATGTATTCATGCAGGGTTTCCCTAAGAATTTGGGCACAAAGTTGAGGCTTATTTGTCATCTTAAGCTAAGGAGAAGTGGAGGTGAGAGTGCTTTCAGACTTCAAAGGGCAGGAAGGAAATTCACATGGAGATGGAAAAGCAAATGTTTGCTAAACTAACGTTTGCTAGGCCATCTATAACAATGTACCACAGAGAAGACTTTGATTAAACAGGCCTTGCTAAGTTTATCCCTGTTTATCTCATGCAAGTTCACATTAAACTACAGTTATTTATGATAACAGCTCCTTTCCTGGAGCAGGTCTTCTGTCTAAATTCTTTTAAGCAGTAAGGAGGAAGGTCAAAGCTTTTTCTTAAGTCTTTCATTTCTTAAAGTTAATCAATATCCTAAAGATATGTATTTGGGGTGGCAAACTGCTCCCCTTCAATCGCATTTAAAGTTATGTTCTGTTGAGTCACTAATATCTGGAGAAATTTTTGTTATTACAACATAAATGACCATATTCTGCCTGATATTGAGCCAAATTTGAAAACGCTCTGAAAATAAGTAATATAAATGAAATGAATGAGGAACCCATGCCTACAGAAGAAGCCTTTGGCTTGGGAACTTTGAAAAGAAGAATATATAAACAGAGCTAAATGGCTGTGTGGAGGGTTTGATGGGCGATGGTAGTAAAATTACCCTGCATTTGTCCCTGCTCTTCTACTTTTCAGGCAAGACTTCAGGCAAGGAATCAACACTTCTGAGTTTCAGTGTCTTCTTTTGTTAAATGGGAGCAATTGTGATATGTTACAACATCAACACAAGGGCACAGAGCTTAACAAAAACTCATAATATCCTATTTGCCTTCCTTGTGTTGTTTTCTTTATTTTCATTGCTAAGAAGTTTAACCTGGTTATAAGATCATAAAGCCTAATAATGATCTTAAGCTTGAAAAGACAGTTAAACTGCATCATAAGATAAGAAAATATAAAAGAGAGCATAAACTAAAAGGCCAGGCTTATCATAAACAATTATATCCTTAGAATATTAGAAGATAGGTTTCTAGCCTAAAAGGTATAGAAATATCTAAACAATATTGGCAAAGCTGGATCCAGGTTTGAGAACAGGATAGCCATAATAATAGTTGCTGGGAAACGGCATGGCCCCCATTGAACAAACTTTGCCCTATAGGAAACTGAGGGCATACAAGACTCATCTGAGAGGTTTTTTCAAATGATGCCTACTTCCTCTCACCAACCCACCTCACATCTAATTTGCCACCCAGGGAGTTGATATCAAAATTGGGTAGGTTAGATAAAATCAACAACCCCCTCTGATCTTAGAGGCTTACAGAAACAAAGTTGTGTTCTTCACTCATACAACCTGCCCATCATGGGTGGGCCGCAGCTGCGTTTCTAAAGTTTTCACTCCTGGAACCAAGCCCAGGAACAGGTCTTCATCCATAACATGACCTATGCCATGAAAGGAGCAACAAACAACATAAGCCACACAGGCTCTTAAGCTTTTAACCAGGAGTGCTAAGTCTCCTCCAGTCACATGTCATAGGCCAGAGGTCACTTAGCCAAGCCTGATAACAGTGGAGGGAGGGAAGGAAAATCTTCCCCAGGAAGGACAGAAAGTATTTGTGAGCAATAAAGCTTCCCCCATAGGGTGAGCCTCACCCCACTAACTGCAGAAGTGAGCACTGCCATCACCGAAGCGGGGCTGTCATGTCCATTGGCTGTGCCAGAACAGAAAATGAGTTTGAAGTCCACTTTGAATCTATGGCCTCCCTCTAGTTGTAATTCTTGACCACATCAGAAAACCACGGAGTCAGGATAACTGAGGTAAGTGTTTAAGTGTTTGCTGAGCCAATGTTAAAACTGAGCTCTCCTCTTCAACCACTGCTACTCTTCTTTCTTATGCCACACTTTAGATGGGTGGTGAATATAACTCAGTTAGGAAGCCCAAGAAGAACATAAGACATACTAAAGAAAAGACATACTATTGTTTTGTCTATTTGAAATGAAACCACAGGCAATTCACTCCAGAAATCTTTCAGTCTGATAGGAAAAGTATAGTGATGTTGTTATTGAATGATGAAGAGGAAATAATCCATGCGGTTCCTCGATTTTCCTTGCCTGTAAACAGGTGTGTTGATATGTTGAGTTAGAGCTCCAAAATGCCCAGATTATCCGGTTCCTCTCTGCCTGGCTTTCTAGTCCTCTCTTGATGCCTTCATACCAAAGGCTTAAATTGAACTCAAATGTTTGAGGCCAAGTCTCAGTGTAGTGTGAAAGGGCTTCTCCCTATAGTTTTAACCCTACTGAGAATGAAAATGATGCTATTCAACCTTTTAAAGCTATATACGGACAAATTCAACCAATGCCTTTATATAACTAAATGGAGAGTTATTAAACTGAAAATCATTAAGTATTGACTGATTCACCAGTTAGTTTCATTCCTTTTGTCATGTTTTACTATCCAAACATTCTGTAAGCTAAGTGTGTCATTTTCCCAGCTAAAATGTCTTGATGGAACACTGGTCAGCAAAATGCTCTGTAGCACATCTCAGGGATTCTCAGGGCCCAGAACATGATTTCGCAAAGCGCTTTCATCATTTTAGCTCTGTCTCTCCCTGTCACACGCTGTCTGAATATTCCTTGCAGTTAGAGCTTATGCAGTGAATTTGTTGAAATACTGCTTTTACCTCTATCAAGATGCTTTATGCTATGAACATTTAAATATTCCTGTCATTTCTGTGCTGTACAATCATCATCCACTTTGCAGTTCACGACTGAAAGATAACCCATTGTTCAATGTTACTGCCAGGGGTGTGTGATAGGACTCATGTTGTTCCTGTTTTAAAAGATAGTTATTCTGGAACATCTGAGGTAGTACAGTGGAATCTCAGGTCTGGAGCAACATTTTACTAGCAATGGGCATGATAACCTTTTTTTTCTTTTTAACATTATCATAATACCATTATCACCACTGACACAATTAACAGATTTTTAGTACCATCTAATACCCATTCCATGTTCAAAATGTCCTTCTTGTTTCAGGTGCCTCTGTACTTGGTTTGTGCAAAACCAAATCCAAACAAGATCCATTACATTTGCTTTATTTCCCAGCTTCTGATTCTGGCTGATTGGATTGTTATGGTTTCATTTTATTTGTTTCTTTATCTCTCTGATTTCCTGCAAGCAGGTCGTTAGATCTAGAGACTTGATTAAATTCTAGTTAAATTTTGTGTTTGAAATTCTTCAAGGATGGGCTATGTATTTCCTCTTTCATTGTATCAGGATGCACATAATTTCTGGTTTTTCTTCTATAAGTGATGTCAATATTGTTTGGGGGTAGAGCTGACAAAGATGAGTAAAACATCTCAGTCCTTGATTGAAATAAACTTCAACTTAGTTGAGACAAGCTGATGGCTGAGCTCTGTAAAGGCTTCACAGTGGAAGAAACACACCCCACCAACAATGACATCAAAATAGATTCTTGACCAAAGCAAATGTGAATGTACGTAGGTTCTCTATCTCATCTTTTTCAAGGTTTGATCAAGCTCCTCAAATTTGTGCATGTGCCAGATGAAGAAATAAATCCCCACAATGCCTGGTGACTTTGGTGTCTGCAGTATGGACCATAACCTTATTGGATGTAGGAAGTCAATCTCAGAGGCTGATTAAAATCCACCATTGAGGACAGACACACCACTGATCAATACCACATTCTTCATTTTGTGTTTGAAGGCAAGAAGCTGACTACAAACTCCTGCTCTGCAAGACATCTAGGAAGTGAGCCAGCTTGGCCACAGGCATGGTGGTGAGGAGCTTGAGGAGGTGAGTAGAGTTGACCAAGATGGAGGAATGGAATGCCAAATCCACTGCCCCAAGTCTATGATTCAACTTCATGGGAAGAGGTTTTTGTTTTGTCTTGTTTTGTTTATTTGCTTTTGTTGTTGTTGTTGTTGTTAATCTTTGCCCAAGAATCTTTGATTTTTATTTTTTTTAGAAAGAGAGGAAGGGAGAGAGAGTAACATCAATGTAGGAAGAAGATCAATTGGTTGCCCTCTGTTTGTGCCTGGACTGGGGATCATAAGTGCCTGGACCAGGGATTAGACCACAACCTATACATGTCCTCTGACCAGAAATTGAACTCTCAGCTTTTCAGTTACAAGACTCCGCTCCAAGCAACTGAGCCACACCAGCCAGGGCATCAACTTCACGGGAAGAGTTTTGATTACCTGTCCAGGGTAGCTTAGCTCATCAAAAGCCAGTGAAACTCCTGAATTCATGTAGAAATCATAGATATCTCTATTTTTATCAAAATCATTTGAATGAATGAATTCTGCTTTGTGATGAAAATTTGTATTCCAAAGTAGACCCAAGGGGCCTGGTAGTAGAAAGTAAGAACATTAGTACATAAGCTGTCATGTATTATATGTTACAAAGTCATCATTAGACTGGAATTAACTTCTAAAAGCAAATTGAAATCTAGGGAAAGAAAAGTCAAAATGAAATAATATATTGCGAAGACCTCATGATATACACAAGGCTACTGAACACTAAAATTTTACATATTTACTCAGGAGAAATTGATGCGTGATGTTTTTCCCAGTTTACATGTGACCTCTGGGTAAAGATCGTAAAACCAACTGGATTAAGAAAAAATCAATAAATAACACAGCAGCATGGTTTGAATAGACACTACTTAGCTGGCAAAATCAAGTGGCCTTCAAGCATGATACCAATATTACCTGAATATTAAATTTAAATCATCTGGGGTTCCCTGCCAGCTCAGTTTCATGGACTAAAATTTGAAGAAGAACAGTTTAGTTAAAAACAGAAGAACAGTTTAGTAAAAGAAATTGTAAAGGACTTCCAGTAAAGTTCTAAATATATAATCCACATTGAAGTCCCTCAACCTCAACACTATTGACATTTTGAACTAGGTAATTCTTTGTTTTGTTTTGTTTTGTTTTGTTTTGTTTGTTTGAGGGGTGTCTGTCATGTTTAGTAGCATCCTTGGTGTCAACCCATGAGATGCACGTAGGAGCTCCAGTTGTGACAATCAAAAATGTGCAGGTTCAGCCCTGCTTTATGGTGTGTATGAGAGGCAACTGCTTGTTGTTTCTCCCTCACATCAATATTTCTCTGCCTCCCTTCCCCTGTCTCTAAAATCAATAAGCATGTCCTAGGGTGAGTATTCAAAAATCTGTATTCTAACTTCACCAAATGTCTGCAGGGAAAAGCATCACCACTTGTTGAGAACCATTGATCTACAGCACCACATCAGAATTCTCTTTCTGAATTTGCCAGAAGCTTCTATGTTTTACATTGGCACCAGAAGATACCCAAAGTAAAGCTGTAAAATGTGTATTAGACTTCTCATGGCAGCGCCTAAGAGAAAAGAGTCTGAAGTCAGATTGTCCAAAAACAAATTTCACATCTACCAATTCTGAGTTCTAAAATGTTGGGGAATCTAAATTTTCTCTACTGTAAAATGGGCTTCCCTCAAACATGTGCTGCACACCTGCTTCAGAGCTACCTGTGGAGCAGGTTCACAATGTACAGTCCTGGGCCCTATTCCAGTCCTACTGGGTCAGCCTGGGGAGTAAGCCATCTGAGCCTAAGATCCACCATCAAGAATTCTATTCTCTGAACAGTATGGCCCAGAACTGCTCAACTATTGTGTGTGTGTCTATGCTTTTCTTTCTTTCTTTATTTTTTACTTCTATGGCCTTAGTACAGTCACACTGGTGTGTAGTCATCACCACCACCATCTCTAGAACTGTTTCATCTTTCCAAACTGAAACTACATGCTTTTAACACTAACTTCGCATTTCTCCCTCCCTCAACCCCTGGAAAACATTCACTTTTTGTCTGTATGGATTTGATTACTCTAGATACCTCATATAAATGGAATCATACCATGTATGTCCTTTGGTGATATGTTTATTTCACTTAGTATAATATCTTCAAAGTTTCATACATATAATATGTGTCAGAATTTTCTTCTATTTTAGGGATGAATAATATTCTGTTGTATGAACATGCCAATTTTATTTATTCATCCATCAAGGACGTTTGAGTTGCTTCTAACTTTTGGCTATTGTGAATAATGATACTATAAACTTTGGTGTAAAAATATTTTTTGAGTCTCTGTTTACACTTCTTCAGGGTATAAACCTATAAGTGGAATTACTGGACCAAACGATGACTCTATGTCTAACTTTTTACGGAATGCCCATACCTTTTTCACAGAAGCTGCCTCATTTTATATTCCCACTTCTCCACATCCTTGCCAAGACTTGTTATGAGAGATATATCCTATTGGGTGAGACAGGGTATCTCATTGTGTCTTTGATTTGAATCTCTAATGATTTAGTCACTTTGAACATCTTTTCATCTGTTTAGTCAGCCATTTGTATATCTTCTTCGGAGAAATGTCTATTCAAGTCCTTTGTCTTGCATTCTGAGTCATGCTCTGTATCACGGCAAGAACACAGGCTTTGGAGCCAGAAAGGCTTGGGCTGTAATCTCAATTCTATAGCTTTTTAGCTGTGTGCTCATAGGCAAGATTTTTACCACTGTGAGCCACTATTTCCTCAACTGCAAAATGACAAAAGTAGAAAAACTCTGAAGTGGGTTTTGAAAATAAAATATGTGATATCCTATATAAATTACCTGGAGTCTTTTATTTTTATTTCCCTTTTAATAAGGAGATATTTTCCCTATGATATCTATACATCAGAAGATGACAAGCTTCTAAAAGTTAATAAAGATGTGATATAACAAATATTTCAATGTCCCCCTTCAAAAACAATTTTTTTGCTCTGGATAATTTTTTAAATTTTTTTAATTATCAAAGCCTGAACTTGAAACCTCTTTATGTTGGAATTAAAGGCCAAGGTGACCTAAAAGTGAATTCCACCAGGTTCTCCAGAATAAAAAGTGACTAAAACTGTTATGAAAAGTTTTATATATGTGAAAAGTTTATATATATAAACTCCAGGCATACTCCTCAAGTGTTGACCTTGTTATTGAGCTGTAGCTGACAAGGTAGTATTGGCCAGTTGGCTACAAACATATTCCCTGAGTTGTCATCCTTGTAGCACATAGACAGTCCATAAGCCCGAGCTTATAAATACTTCCTGCTCCAGCAAGACATTTCCTTAGAGTATATTTTTACTTTGTCTCTGTGTTATGCCTTAGTTCCCTAAAAACACCTTCTCTTAAAACATGCTTTTATTCTTTTAGCTGCTTTTTTCTCATGCCTCTCTTCAGTCTAACCCAGTAACCTCAGGCAATACCCATGGGCCTTGGTCCCTAAGTTTCCAGGAAGTTCAAGTATCTGTCAACCCATGTGCAAACTACAGAAATGGAACCAGGAATAGAACCTCCTATGACAGTTGCAAAATAAGGACAAATACAAAGGAAGGCAGAAGGAAACTCACATTTAATGAGTACCTAGTATAAAAAAAAACAAGAAATTATTAACATGGGAATGTACATGAACTTCAGCAACTCTTTTAGCCTACCGAAGAGAATTTTGAAATTACCAGTCCAATTTACCTTCTTCTTTATTCTAAAGAATATGGACTATTTCTTCTAGGAGAGAGGCCTGGAGAATCTACATAATAAAGGACTGAGAAGAAGATGAAGGAAGAAGAGGAAAAATCAGTCACAGGTGAAGGATGGAGAATTTTCTTTGGGAAATGTTGAGAAGTCCCTTAGGAATTTCAGTGTATGAGTGAAGTGGCAGGAAAGGGAAGAGAATTTTGGTAACTATTGAAAAAATATTTCAGCTCTATTTAACAAAATTCTTAAAAATTCTTTTTGGTAGTAAAACCAGTTCATTCAAATTTGATTCCATGAGACTGAGCTATGCAGTAAACTCATTTTTTTTAGGATTACATCAATATACATTATCTGCTTTTGTCACCTGGAGTCAGCATTTGGTGAACATATAATTGTAGAGGTGGTAAGACAGAGTGGAACCTCTTGAATCAGCTGGGTTCAAAATCTGGCTTAACTACATATTAGCTATATAGGCATGGGTCAGTTGCTTACCCTTTCTATATGTTTATAATCTACAACATAGGAATGATAAAATTAGGAGATTATTTGAGCTTCTTGCCAAGATTGAAGCCATAGGTAGATAGGCTTTGCTTCCTCACACAACCAAAAGAAGGAAACAACCAATTTAAAACAAAAACAACCAGAACTGCCAGAAAATCAAACTATGTGGAAGTCTGACAACCAAGGAGTTAAAGAAGGAACATTCATCCAGACTGGTAGGAGGAGTGAGGATGGAAAGCCAGGGCTAAGAGGACATAAGGCAAGGCAGCAGCTGGAGAACTGGGCTGTCCCACATTCACATGCAGATAATGGGGGAGCAAGACAGAATGCACGGCCCATGGTTCCAGCACAGGAAAATATAACTTCAAAAGCTCTGGCTACAAAAACTTGTGAGGGTTGCAGTGGCAGGAGAAACTGCCAGTCTCACAGGAGAGTCTGATAAAGGGGCCCACTGGGTCCTAGAACATACACAAGCCTACCCACATGGGAATCAGCATCGGAAGGATGCAATTTGCTTATGGATAGAGGAGGAAAAGACTGAAACTGGAGTGAGAGCTGAGCAAGCAGCACTGTCCCCCTCTGACCCCTGCCCCACATACAGCACCACAACACAGTGAAGTGGGTTGCTTTGCCCTGGCGAACACCCAAGGATCCCCTGCCCCTTACAATATAACAGGTGTGCTGAGACAAAGAAATATGGCCCAAGTTAAAGGACAGATCAATACTCCAGAAAAAAAACTAAGTGACGAGGAGATAGCCAACCTATCAGATGCAGAGTCCAAACCATTGGTAATCAGGATGCTCACAGAAATGATTGAGTATAGATGCAAAATAGAGGAAGAAGTGAAGGCTATACAAAGTGAAATAAAGAAAAATATATAGGGAACCAACAGTGAATGGAAGGAAACCAGGACTCAAACCAACGATTTTAAACAAAAGGAAGGAACAAACATTCAACTGGAACAAAATGAAGAAATAAGAATTCAAAATAATGAGGAGAGGCTTAGGAACCTCTGGGACAACTATAAACATTCCAACATCTGAATCATAGGGGTGCCAGAAGGAGAAGAGGAAGAGCAAAATATCAAGAACTATTTGGAAAAATAATGAAAGAAAACTTCCTCAATCTGTTGAAGGAAATAGACATATAAGTGCAAGAAGCTCAGAAAGTTCCAAACAAATTGGACCCAAAGAAGAACACACCAAGACACATCATAATTGCATTACCCAGGATTAAAGATTAGGAGAAAATCTTAAAAGCAGCAAGAGAAAAGGAGAGAGTTACCTACAAAGGAATTGCCATAAGATTTCAAAAGAAATCTTACAGGCAAGAAGTGGCGGGAAAGAAGTATTCAAAATGATGAAAAGCAAAAACCCACATCCAAGATTACTCCATCCAGCAAAGCTATCATTTAGAATGGAAGGGCAGATAAAGTGCTTCCCAGATAAGGTCAAGTTAAAGGAGTTCACCATCACCAAGCCCTTATTATATGAAATGTTAAAGGGACTTATCTAAGAAAAGATCAAAACTATGAACAGTAAAATGACAACAAACTCACAACTATCAACAACTGAACCTAAAAAAAAAAAAAAATTAAGCAAACAACTGGAGCAGCTACAGAATCACAGAAGTGATCACATGGAGGGTTATCAGTGAGGAGGGGATAGGGGATAATTGTAGAAAAGATACAGGAAATAAGAAGCATAATTGGTTGGTACAAAATAGACAGGGGGAGGTTAAGAATAGTATAGGAAATGAAAAAGCCAAAGAACTTATCTGTACAACCCATGGACGTGAACTAAGTGGGGCAATGCTACAGGGAATGAGGGTACCAGGCAGAGGGGGGTAAAGGGGAGAAAAAAATGGGACAACAGTAATAGCATAATCAATAAAATATACTTTAAAATAAAATAAAATAAAATTAGCTCATGTATTTTCTGAGAAAAAAAGAGATTAAAAGCTTGGTGTCATATAATAATTCTTTAGTAATAGTTGTTAATATTACCTTTACACATGATAAAATTGAAGATATTACATGACTTGCTGAAGGTCATAGCCTGGTAGTGCTGCCAGATAAAATACGGGATATCCTATTAAAAGTGGATTTAAAATACATTAAAGAACATTTTTTAGTGTAAGTGTGTATCAAATACTGCATGGGATACACTTATACTAAAGTATTATTTATTTTTTATCTGAAAGTCCAAGTCAAAAGGGTGTCCTA
>VMDR010030422.1:0-12384 GCA_007922815.1 Macrotus californicus
CCCAAGTGAAATCAATGGGAGGTGTGTGTGAATATATGAGGTTTCAGCTTGGCCCACTAAGGAATTCTCATTAAAGCAGGCCACCAAATGAAGAAATCACCAACATAGAGCAATTTTTGGTTCAAGAAAACACTAAAAAGTCTATAGTTTTTTTAGACCTAAGGCCGAGTAATATATATTTTGAAGCATTTAAGAGTCCATCTTTTGTATGCTTAATGGTTCATTTCATACCAACACATCCCAAAACACAAGATTGATTCCTGAAATACCAGCTTGTCTATATTGGGACTTCTATTAAATGATCCAATTTTCCTAGCTTCTTTAGCATATTGATTCTTTCCCTAAATACTCACTAAGTATTCACTGTTCACAGTATTTGCTCAAGGAAGTTTGCCTCTGGTTTTCAAAAACGGCACTAAAGGAAGTGGTAACAAAATCTTGTAAAAATATAGTTTAATAATTTTACCGAAGTAAAATACTAATAGGTCAGAATTTCCCATCATCCTCCACTCCATGTGGCATGTAAGCACAGAAGGGACATACGATAGTGGCACCTCGCTCAATCATCATATCATTAAAGAATGAAATTTGGCTTTCCAGACATGGTATCTGATATGCACAGCTGCATGTAGAATCCCTTTCCACTCTAAACATATTAAAGTGTGGACACTAATTTACTATTTTGAATGAAAATTCATGAGCAACCTCCTCATGAGAAAAACAGGCCGCCTTTGCCATTAATAAATAAAAAGGAATATGGAGTTCTCTCCAGCAGTAATTTTCTCAATTCTCATATATACCCACGTACATGTGAAAATGTCTAAGAAAAATAAAATCAACCCTACAAATTTGTTAATGACCGGCCCCACCTTCTAATGAATCCATGGACCATCTGTTCATAAACATTTGTTATTGAAATAAAAGCCATAAAGAAAAAATTCCAACCTCCAAGATTAGCCATAAAATTAGAAATATCAATGTTGATTCCTGAATGTATTTAGAGAATTCTGTTAGGCTGTCAGGAAGTCAAACCCTTGTCTGAATTTTCAAATAATATCTAAGTTCTAGCCAAAGAGCTGGAAAACCTGAAGAATTTAAAATAAGTAGTGATTCTAACATAAACGGGGAAACCATACTCCAAAAGACACAGCAAGAGCGATGCTTAAAAACCAAACCAATCTTAAACCTTCCTATATCTTTATCTGTGGGTTAGAGATGACTGGATCCAGACTTGCTGCTGGCACACTAGTGTGGGTTGGGCAACTCACCCTTTTGTAAAAGTACAACCCCACCCTAAGCCTCACTGGTTTTCAAAGATTTACTAGACAATAGAGAATACTTACCCTCAGGGTTAGGGCAGGAGGTAAGTAACCTGGAAATAACTCTCTGCTGCCCTACCAAAAGCCGGGTAACAGACTTAACATGGAGGCCTCTCCCAAGACGACAGGCCCTGCCTGCTCAGAGATGCTGTGGTCAGATTGTAAGGCTTTATTACCTGTAGAGCTGCTCTCAGTGAATTATGTTTTAACATCCCTTCTGCAGCCTACATAAAAATAATGCCTTGGGAACTGGGTTTCTTTTGTAGGGATATAGTATCACAGATGCCTGTCTTCTCTTTAAAGAACTACAGGAGAAACTCCTCTCAGGGCTTAATGGCATAAGAAGCCAACCTCCCTCCAATGTGGATTAGTTTTAATCTTAGGACACTACGAATTCTCTGATGGATGAGATCTCACTCTTTTCTTTGGGTGTGGGAAGCTTACAGACAAAAACAGTATTCTTGAGGATATGAAGAATATGCATTTGTTTTCTTACACATATTTTACTCTTGCCTTAACTTGCTTCCATCAAAATTTATTCCATTTCATTAGAATACTTTTGTAATTTGACTCAAGTTCTTTGTAAATGAGATGGGGAAATTAATAAAGAAATACATTTTTAAACAGATGTTATTTATTTATTTTTTGAGAGGAGAAAGGAGAGAGAAAGAGAGGGAGAGAAACATCAGTGTGTGGTGGCCTCTCACACGCCCCCTACTGAGGACCTGGCCTGCAACCCAGGCATGTGCCCTGACTGGGAACCGAACCAGTGACTCTTTGATTCACAGGCCAGCACTCAGTCCACTGAGCCACATCAGCCAAGGAAGAAATACATTTTAAAGAGTTAAGCTTTGCACATTAAAAGGAGGTAGATTAGACTTAGGAACCTTCTCATTATTCTGGCTAGTACCTCTCTCCCTCTTCAGTGGACCCTATCAGTGCTCCAAAGCACTTCAGAAATTGAGTATCGTAAGATGTAAGATATATATATGACTGTACTGTTAACTCTGAAGTAATACTTCTCCAGGAAGTATCACTGCCTCTCTGGTTTGTCCTTTGTTGGCTACTTGCATGGAGGGCATTAGGCCACTGAAGTGGAGGACTGTCTCAAATCAGTTTCATGTATTCGCACTCTGAAAGGATATACTATCACAACTCGAATGAATACATTTCTATGAGTGAGTTTTCTGTTTTATTTTCCCAGAAAACCCATTTCAGTATTTCATAGTGCCCAGAATAGCAGCCAGGCCCTTTTTGCTCCTTTTTAACTGCATGCTGCACTGGAATCATACTATTTAATAATAACACCACAGTATAAGAGAAGGGGCAAACAGTACCTGAATTGAACACTGGTCAGCAATTAATTAGATTAAGATAGGTGAAGAGTCTGGGAAGAAAGTATTCAGAAATGCATGGTGACTTATTTGCAAGAGTGTTCTCAACATCAGCACATGTAAGAAATAAGTACTGCATTTTACAGCTGGTATGTACCAAAGAGAAAACATTTTATGTAGCAATATTCCATTGAAGAGAAATTCAAAATGGTCATTTTGTGTATGTATCTGTGTGTGTGTGTCCGAGAGTGAGAAAATATGAGTGAACATGAATATTCATTCAACTACACAAAGATCCTACTTTTGACCTGTTGTTCAACAGAAAACCGGAAATATCACCCAGCAGAGGCAAAATCCAGGGTGATTATATCCCTTCCCAGGTGGTTACACTAAGTTAGTGTATCTTAATGCTTAATATAGAGAATCAAATTTGGTCTTTAATCAAACAATATTTTAAATAGAGATTTGTTTTCATTTGTCAATATCGTTTCTCTTTGGGGGTATTTTATATATATTTGTGTGTTTCACACTGACCCAGAAACGCTTTTTTTCCTAAACAAAAGGGATTCATCTTTTCTTGCCAAACTTGTAAACTTTTATATATTTAAAGTAGGAATAACCTACATATACCATTTGGATTTGGGAGTAAAATTTATACTAAAACCTTGCCTGATGTGGGGTGAATTACTCCTGTGTCCTTAGATAGAGGGCCTAAACCTTGACTACATCTCCATTTGTAGACACTGTCCAAATTCACCCAAAGTCAGAAGAAGCATAGCATATGGCTGATGAGACTGAGAACAGGAGTCCCTAAGAACATCCTTGGGATCCCCAAGCACAGTCAGGAAAAGGTCTCCATTCCCTGCTGTTTCAACATCAAATTATGGTTTATAGAAACCCTCAACACACACACATGCACAAACACACACACACACACACAGACTACATAGTTACGGTCTTGTGGCTGAAACCCTCATTCTACCTGTAAGCAGCCTTTCTCTAATGACTAATATCTATGCATCTTTTAAGACAGCCCAAGCGTTCTCTCCTCCCATGAACCTCCCTGACTCATTCTAGCCAGTCTAGATTAGGCATGACTCCTAGGTACACCCATGATAAGCCTTTACCTGCCGCTTTAAGACAGCAAATAATAGTCAACTGTAGTCCTCAGTTCCTGCCAATCAAGGTACCACCAAGTTTTCAGTGACCTAGTGCTTTATTTTGGAAGACTTGTATAATACAGCAGGAAAGATTCTAACTGAAATCAAATGTTCTGATTATCCAGACTTTTTAAAGCAAATAAGCAATCTTTACTTCTTTATTTTTTAAATATTTTTATTCAAAATTTCTATGTGTGTTTTACATCAGCTGCATTTTCTTTTTACCTTTGCCCATTTCTCTACTCTCCTCCCCCCAAACCCACCTCTGGCAACCACCAATCTGTTCTCTGTATTTATGAGCCGGTTTTTAGTTTTTGTTTTTGTTTTAGATTCCACATGTAAAAGAGATCATATATTATTTGTCTTTCTCTGATTTATTTCACTCAGCATAATGCCCTCAAGGTCCATCCATGCTTCACATATGGCAAGATTTCATTCATTTTATGACTGAATAATATCCCATTGTATTTATATTTGACAATTTCTTTATCCATTCATCTATCAATGGAAATTCCATGTCTTGGCTATTGTAAATAATGTTGCAATGAACATAGGGGCACATATAACATTTTAAGTTAGTGTTTTTGTTTTCTTCAGATAAATACCCGAGTGAAATTGCTGAATCAAATGGTAGTTCTTTTGAAATTTTTTTGAGGATGATACTTTGGACAAGGGTTTGATCTCCAAAATATATAAAGAACTCACAGGACTCCACTCCAAGAACACAAACAATTGAACAAAACTGGGCAAAGGGCATTGGCTGGTGTGGCTCAGTGGCTGAGTGCCAGCCTGCGAATCAAAGGGTAGCTGGTTCGATTCCCAGTCTAGGGCACATGCCTGGGTTGCAGGCCAGGTTCCCAGTAGAGGGCATGTGAGAGGCAACCACACATTGATGTTTCTCTCCCTCTCTTTTCCCTTCCCTTCCCCTATCTAAAAAAAATAAATTAAAAAATATTTTTAAAAAATGAGCAAAGGACCTGAACAGACACTTCTCCAAGGAGAATATACAGAGGTCCCAGAGACATATGAAAGATGCTCAGCATCACTAGCCATCAGAGAGATTCAAATTAAAACCACAACGAGATACCACTTCACACCAGTCAGAATGGCCATCATAAACAAATCAACAAACAACAAGTGCTGGCAAAGAGGTGGAGAAAAGGGAACCCTAGTACACTGTTGGTGGGAATGCAGACTGGTGCAGCCACTGTGGAAAACAGTATGGAATTTCCTCAAAAAACTAAAAATGGAACTGCCTTTTGACCTGGCAGTTCCACTGCTGGGATTATACCCTAAGAACCCTGAAACACCAATTGAAAAGAATCTATGCACCCCAATGTTCACAGCAACACAAATTACAACAGTCAAGTGCTGGCAGCAACAGAAGTGCCCATCAGTCAATGAGTGGATAAAAAAACTGTGGTACATTTACACGATGGAATACTACGCAGCAGAAAGAAAGAAGGAGCTCCTACCCTTCTCAACAGCATGGATAAATCTGGAGAGCATTATGCTAAGTGAAATAAGCCAGGTGGTGAAAGACAAATACCATATGATCTCACCAATAAGTGGAGCTTAATCAACAAAACAAACAAGTAAAATATAACCAGACACATTGAAATAAGAACAAACTGACAGTAACCAGAGGGGAGGGGGGAGGGGCATAACAGAGGAAAGAAGGAGAAGGGTGGTCAAGGAACATGTATAAAAGGCCCATGCACAAAGCCAAAGGGGGGTAGGATTGAGGATGGAAGGTGGGGATGGGTGGGGCAGGGGAAAGTGGTAGTGGGAGAATGGAGACAACTGTACTTGAACAACAATAAAAACAAATAAACAAACAAACAAAAGACTATTATTCATCAACCACAGTGCAAAACCAATAGATAACCCCATGGCTTCAATCCAGTTCCTACTAATTCAAGGGTTCTTGGCCTCTGGTGGGCTTACATGAGAGGACAATGGCATCAGGAACTAATTTGTTTTCTCCCTTCTCAGTGTGGGCAATGGCCTTAGAGGCAGGCACTCCCAAGAGGGGCCCCTGCTATGTGATGCGGTGGAAAGTCCAGAGCTTACAGTTGAGTAGACCTGGTGGGTGGGATCTGTCATGAGCTATGAGACTTCAAGCACATTGTCTCTGGCACTCAGTTTTCTCATCAATAAAAATGGGGACAACTGTGATCACGCCTGTGATACATGCCCACCCAATTTTAAAAAAATAAATAAAATAAAATAAAATATTTTTGAAGAAACTTTATACTGCTTTCTACAGTGGCTGCATGAAATTACATCCCCACCAAGAGTAGATATGCGTTTCCTTTTTTCCACATCCTTGTCAACACTTACTATTTCTAGTCCTTTTGATAAAAGGTTTTTAACAGGTGTGAGGTGGTATCTTACTGTGGATTTTAATTTGCATTTCCCTGATGATCCATGACATTGAGCATCTTTTCATATACCTGTTGGCCATCTGTATGTCTTCTTTGGAAAAATGTCTATTCAGACCTTCTGTCCATTTTCAATGGAACTGTTTGCTTTTCTGCTATTGAGTTGTATGAGTTCTTTATCTATTTTGGATATTAGCTCCTTGTGAGATATATGATCTACAAGTATTTTCTTTCATTCAGTAGGTTTTTTTTTCCATTTTGTTGATGATTTCCTTTGTTGTAGAAAAGCTTTTTAGTATTGTGTAGTACCACTTATTTATTTTTGCTTTTGTTGCTTTCGCTTTTGGTGTCAGATTTAAAAAATCATCACTAAGACCTATGTCAAAAAGTTCACTGCCTATGCTTTCTAGAGTTTTTATGGTTTAAGGCCTTCTGTTCAGTTCTTTAATCAACTTTGAGGGGTTTGTTTCTGGTGTGAGAGGATAATCCAGTTTCATTGTTTTGCATGTGACTGTCCAATATTACAGCACCATTTACTGAGGAGACTATTCTTTCCCCATTGTATATTCTTGGCTCCTTTGTCATAAATAAATTGACCATATATGCATAGGCTTATTTCTGGGCTGTCTGTTCTGTTCCACTGATCTATGTGTCTGTTTTTATGCCAGTACCATACTGTTTTAATTACTGTAGCTTTATCATACAGTTTAAAATCAGGGGAAGTAATGCCTCCAACTTTATTCTTTCACAGGATTGCTTTGGCTATTCAAGTTTTTGTGTTTCCATACACATTTTAGGATTATTTGTCCTAATTCTTTAAAAAATGTCATTGCAATTCTGATAGGGATTACATTGAATCTATAGATTACTTTGGTTAGTATGGGCATTTAAAAAATATTAATCTTTCATGAGCATGAAATATCTTTTCATTTGTGATTTCTTTCATTTTCAATTTCTTTCATTAATGGCTTGTACTTTTTAATATACAGGTCTTTCATCTCTTTGTTTAAATTTGTTCCTAGGTTTTTCTTAATGATGCACTTGTTAATGATATTATTTTCTTTATTTTTTCTGATAGTGTATAAAAACAACAGATTTTTGTGTATTGATTTTGCATTCTGCAACCTTAGTGAATGTGCTTATTAATTCTGAAAGTTTTTTGAAGTCTTAAGGGTTTCCTATATACAGTATTCCATCTGCAAAGAGTGACAGTTTTATTTTTTATTTTCCAACTTGGATGCCTTTTATTTCTTTTTATTCACCAATTGCTTGGCTAGGACCTTCTATACTGTACTGAATAAAAGTGGCTAGAGTGGGCATTCTTACTCCTGATATCAGAGAAAAAGCTTTTAGCTTTTCACCACTGAGTGTGATGTTAGCTGTGGGCTTGTCATATATGGCCTTTGTAACATTGAAGGATGTTCCCTGCTTTGTTGAGACTTTTATAATAAATGAATGCTAAAGTTTGTCAAATGCTTTTCTGCGTCTATTGATATGATCATATGGTTTCTATTCTTCATTCTGTTGATGTGCACCACATCGACTGCTTTGTGAATGTTGAACCATCCTTACATCCCTGGAAAGAATCTCACTTGATTGTGGTGTATGATCCTTTTAATATATTGTTGAATTTGGTTGGCTAATATTTCACATCCATGTTCATCAGAGGATATTTGCCTGCACTCTTCTTGTAGTGTCCTTGTCTGGTTTTGGTATCAGGGTAATGCTGGCCTCATAAAACGAGTTGGGAGGAGTTGCCTCCTCTCCTATCTTTTGGACGAGTTTGAAAAGGATTGTATTAATTCTTCTTTGAATGTCTGGTAGAACTCACCAGTGAAGCCATGTGGTCCTGGACTTACTTGTTGGAAGATTTTTGATTACTCATTCAATGTCCTTACTAGTAATCAGTCTGTCAGATTTTCTATATCTTTAAGCATTCTTAAAGATACTTTTAAGTCCACCTGAAAGTGGGGAATAGACTACCAAAATGTAAACTCCCACATCTCTCAGCCTCTGCCACCCATAGTCACCATTCTGCCCTTGTTGTTGGTTGAGGAGCCCAAAACATTCCTAAGCTGCAGACCTGCTTCCTGGGCACTTTCACTTGGACGTTCCACAGACTATCAAGAGAACTATACTTTCCCCCCTTCTGCTCCTCCCCTACACTTCCCACCTCAGTAAATGACATGTCCCTCTGACAGCACAAGCCCAAAACACTCTTAAATATTGGTGACCAAGGCCTGTCAGCTCAACTTCCTCTGTTCAGTTTCTATTGCTGCCATCTTAGCTCAGGTCCTATTTCTCACATGGATGACTAGAATTGCCTGTTAACTAAGCATGGTCTAGTCTTGTCCTTGCCAGTCTATTCTCTATACTAGAGAATAGCTACTAGAACGTTGTTTACAAACTGTCAGTCTAGTCATGCTGGACATATTTTGTGGTTCTAGCTGTTTGTATACACTGTTTTCTCTGTGAGAAATACTCTTACTGTCACTTCTGACCCTGAGCCATTCTCCATGAGACTTCTCCTGGAAGGCTTCCCTGATTTACATACATCTGTCACATTTTGTCTCCCATTGTCTCTACCTTCCTAGGGCCAACAACAGCCTGCACTTAACAGTAGCTCAATAAATATTAAATGTTGAATGACACTAAAGTCATTTGAATCCACAGCTTCCTATTTTTCTTTCTCCCCCTGGAACCAGCAAATGGAGCATCATTCTCCTCATCCAATATGTATTGATTCTTTCAGGCTTTAGTTTCCCAGTCAGTCTCCAAATTCTCCATTAATTTTTTTTCTTTTAAATAATTTTTATTTTTTCAACTACAACTGATATACAATATTATATTAGTTTCAGGTGCATAACCCAGTGATTGGACATTACATAACTTACTAAGCTATCACCCCGATAAATCTAGCACCCATCTGACATCACACATAGTTACTATAATATTATTGACTATATTTCCTATGTTGTACTCTATATCCTCATGACTATTCTGTAACTACCAATTTGTACTCCTTAATTCCTTTTCCATTAATTTCTAACCGAAAATCTCCAACACCAAAGCAGTGTTTCTCAAACAGCATCAGAAGCATCTGGAGGACTTGTTAAACTAAGATTGCTGGACCCCCAGACTGCTCCATTTAGTAGATCTGGAGTGGGGCCCATGACTGGCATTCCTAACAAATTCCCAGGAGATATTGATACTACTGGTCCAGAGTCAATATTTCAAAAACCGCTAGAGCAATGGTTCATAGCTGGAAGTACACAATTAGAACATAATCAATCTTGGCCCAATCCTACCTACTAAATAAGAATTTTCATTGGGGAGAGGAGGGCAGGCATTTTTCACCTTACAAGCTCCACAGGTGATCCTGATACACTATCCTGGTTAAGAACCATGAGTTCAATGATTAATTCCAGGACCTGGACTTCCCCTTCTTTCCAAGCCATATTTTTCACACCCCCTCCAGCTTTCTACCCTATTCTCTGATCATATAGAACAGCAGGCAATCTGATGATTCCAGACCTTTGCTCACTTTCTCTCTGAACCCTAGATTACTTTTACTAATTCACATACCTAGCACTTGCCAGTCACCGTACCAGATTCAGAGTACAGTATGGTAAAAGACAAAGCCCGGTCTCATGGAGCCCAACCCATTTGCTCTGTACTCCCCTATCACTCTATGCTTCCCTTCTCTCTCACTGCATAGGCAAATACTGGGTTAATGCTGCACCTTCTTGTTAGACTGTAAATTTCATGAAGGCAGAGACTGTGGTATGTTTTTGTAAATGCTCAATAAATGTTCAGATTAAGTTAAAAAGCTCTGCTCCTGACCTTGCCTTCTTTCAAAAACTATCCCAAGTTGTCTCTCTGTGCTGACTTTGCTGACCTGCTCCAACTCACTCTCATCACAGGCAGAACTGAGCTCTGTCTTCCATGACCCCCACCCCCTACCCCATGCAGATTTTCAACTCCTCATTTGTGATCTCTTACTCCATGTTGTTTACAGATCTGTCTCTTCCTACCAAATTGTAAGCCTCTCAAGTTGAGGTACCATTTTATTTTTGCCTTTTAATATCTGTACTTCATATAGGATGTACATAATACTATTTGTCAAAGTAATCATTGAAGTCACTTTTTTTTCACTTAAGCCTACTTTGCAATGTTTTTGACCAAACTTCCTTGTGGCTTTAATGAAATCTTAAGATTCTTCCACTTCTCCTTAGTAGGAAGATACCACAATTTAAATTTCATAGAGTATGGAACATGCAGAATACGGAATTTAGGGGAAAATGTGTATCAAGGGTCCAAATAAAATCCTTCAGAGAGAGGGCAAGTGTGACTTCATAGATTGTCACTGCACTTTGACCTGGGGTTCTGAGTTAGGGTCTTAGCTCCATCTTACACCATCATCCTGGACAAGCTGGTCTCCTAGCCGTTTGGCCTTCCAGTTCCATCAGTTAGAAGCTGAACAAAAGACATGGTTCGTAATCTACACTAAGTCTTGACAGCAAGTTGGATGCTATTTAATGAATTAAGCAGCCTCTCTGAAATACATTTAAAAAATGAAATCAGACAACCTTATAGTAGAAAGAGGTATTGGAAAAAAAGAAGGGTTATACTTTTTAAATACATAAAATGTAAGTGTTCTTAATAAACTTTGTTCAGAGAATCATGCCATGAACATAGTAGGTCTTCAATGGATATTTATGAAATGAAAGAAATAACATAATCTCTAAATGCTTTCATTTAAATAGACAGGAATCAAAAAGGTACCAATCTGCTCTCATATCTAATTAATATGAGATGGGATGTGCCCAACTCACTGAGCCACACCAGGCAGGACAATTTCTAAGTGATACTTTTGTTGTGTAAAATTCTTAGGAATTTAAGATTAGCACTCTATCTAGCATCTGAGTCTTCCCTGGAGTAGTCTTGTAAGTTTTTCTACTACATACTCTTCTTAGCATGCCTGTAGACATGAGAAGGGAATAAAAATATATGAATTGTATCACTAACTTAATTTTCTCTTTAGTAGATTGGATATCTGCATATGGAATGAAGACCGTAGAAAGCCCACAGTATTCCCACACTTGCTTGTCGGAAATAATGATCAGTCAATGCTGTAAAAGAAACAGTTAAATAGAGTTTGTGTGTCATTGGAGCGGACAATTTTACAAGAGTATGTCCTTAAGGCTTCAGAATTAAGGATTTGACTGTGGGAGCAAAGAGTCTTGAGGGCAAGACACCCCAGATAACCTCACCCACATGCATTTCTTACACAATGCTTTTCTGTGTGTAAACAGAAAATAGAAAAGAGTATATTTTTTTGTCCTTACTATTAAATAGCTGCTTTTTCTTCAGCACACTCTTAAATTTCTGCACAATGCACAGCCCTCAGCACCCCAAGGAGCATAAACAAAAGATATCGGGCAAGTTCACCTACTCCCACTTCACTGAACAATGCTTGTTGTTAACTAAGCAATTCCCAGGGCAGACTTATGATCTGTGGAGCCCAGAGTAAGTACTCAGGTTGGGTCCTTGGAATCTGAGGTCAGAAGCACGTGGTGCCTGTTCAATTTCCAGGGCTTTTAGAAAACATGAAAATGTGACCTAAAGTTTGTGCTTGCGTGTACACCAGAGACTACTTAGGCATTTAGAGAAATTAAAGCACATGAAGGCCTCAGAACAGCTTATTGTTCTTGCTCCAAGTTTTAACCTTTTCTTTCTTATTTGCTTCTGTGCTTTTCTTCTTGTGAATAAATGTCTATTGAATTATATAAGAGGAATCAAATATATATGTAACATGTCTATGGATAAAAAATCCTGAAAGAGCAATAACAAATTATATAGATATGTAAATTTAAAAATGTATTTCCCATTTCACACACAGAATTATGACTCTGATCCTTTTCCTGTATTCTTGGACCCTAGATTATATCACAAAACAGATTTTGTAATCAGCATACTTAATTTATCCTAAAAATGTATATGGGGATTAAAGTCCAGTCAAAACTGTAAGTACTTAAAAGATAAAATGCAAGCAAGTACATGAAAAGACTTTTTTTCCTGCCTGCCTCTTCAGGGAATATTTTAGCGAGAGGTACACCTCATAGGGTACTGAGATGCTATTAATATGCAGCAGACTTGGGGGAGCAATTTCTCCCCTTTGTTGCCT
>VMDR010030423.1:0-12386 GCA_007922815.1 Macrotus californicus
GCTGGACCTGTGGACACTGCAGTGGGCATCCATTTAGCTTCAGGTTGTCTTGTTTTTGTATATAGTGACATAGCATTCTGCCATTCTTAGCTGTGGAAAAAGGGGGGGTCAGCTGGCATGAGAAATGTGGATCTTTTTTAGTTAAGTGCAGTAGTTTTAAACTGTTTGTTTTTAAACAAACTATAGAACTCTTCATCATAAGCAAAGTGAAGAGTCGCTGCATCAATGAAAGTTGAAGAACCTTCTGTACTCAACAATTTGAAACATTTTGTTATTTTTTTGTATGTTTAGAATGCTGAAATGTTTTTGAAGTTAAATAAACAGTATTACATTTTTAAAACTGTTCTCTATTATAACAGTAAATTTCTGACTCATAGCAGTGTTAGTGGTAAAACAACCCACTCCACTGTGTTTGGCAACTAGCCTCACTAAATCTGGTAACAATGTGGCCAGCTTAGGATGAGATGGAAGAGGGCTACTTGAAGCTACTGCATGATTTTGTGTCTGAATGGCATTAAGATGAAGTCTAAAGTATTGAATATAGGAGCTAAGATAACTTGACATCAGGCATGGTTAAGTAGCCTTTAGAAGTTCAGGAAGGTAGGTGGTTAGGATTGACGCTACTACAAGATTAAATTTATTTGCATCCTGCCTCACCACTGACACTGGGGCCAAATTCATTGCTAAACAGCAAAAACATCTTCCTGAGGCTATGATGTGTCAAACATTCAGACTTCATTAATTTTCTCCCTCCAACCCAGAACATTTGTTCCACTCAACAATTGAGGTCTTGAGTTGCTGCTTCTGTCTTGTACCCCAATGGTGAGGGTGGGGTAGGGAACGGTATCCATTTCCACATACTCAAGAAACCAAACAACTCAAGAAAGATTGCTCGGGCTCGCTCCCGTTGTAGGCTCTGTTGGGGCACCTGTGAGGCAGACTGATAGAGTCGATTGTAAGCACTTAAATGCATCAGCTAGAATGGCCTACACAAGATGTGAACTCCTTCATTGGAAACGGATTGTTAAATGTTCTTAAACTTGAAGCTTGGTATGTGTTCCAGTGATTATTTCATGTTGGTAGATGGTGTAACATTTTGTTCAAGTTGGGGTGAGGAGTGATGGCCACAGTGGCCAAATGGTGATACTAAATATTTTGAGGGCTGATGTGTACATATATCTCAAATGTTGGCAGTAATGAAGAGTACTATGTTACAGGTGAATGTTGGCATTGCCTAGTATTGACATACAGATGTGGATGTTTGAGGCTGGGAAGCACTTGGGAGTGTTTTAATGACCTTACTCAGGAGAAGGCAGCTTTCTGTTAAAATTGACTATTTGGAAACTTGCATATCTGCAGATGGCACCCTCCCCACCCTGTCAGATCTTGGGTGGGTACAAGTCATAGTCATGGTCACTGGCCTGATCTCTGATCTCTAATCTGTAGTCATAGCCTTTGCTTCTCACATCAGAACTGTGTCCTAAATGTGTTTTTCTGGTTCTATAATATGACCACTAATTAAAAATCCTTTGGTCCTGAGGTTTGCCCAGAGGCACTTGCACTTGTTCCAGGATTGCCCCTCCTGCTTCAGCCATGCCCTTGCTACTTTCCTCCACCTATCCCTTGGCACTGCAGTTTGAAGCTGCTGCTGCCCAACACACAATGTGCAATGCTAAGATTGGGAAGCTGTGGGCAACCTTGTCACATATGGAAGAGAAAATCAACTTGTCACAAAGGAGAAGTTTCTACTAAGTGGTGTCCCTCTATCTGGTTGTAACTAAACATGCCAACTATGGAAGGGGGTGATTTTCCTGCTACATAGAAGTAGGGAAGTTGTTAAGTGATCTTTGATTAAGTAGACATTTAGGTCTAAAGAGATTCAAGTCCATTTGGCTCATTAGCTGCCTGTAGCAAGACCACTACTCATCCCATCACACGATTGCTTCTCCTGATGGAATAATCTCTAGCTTCTCTGAAGTGTGATAAGGGGCATGGTGTCACTACTGTAAGGCTTAGGCTTAACTAGATTTCTGGGCCCACAGTAGGTACTCTTGCAATGTCAACCTGCTATTTTTTTTTAATTCTAAAGGACAGTACCTGCTTTCTCTAACCACCTTTCTTCCAACCTCCTCACCCTGTTCTTGAATGGTGTTTTATCCTTTGGAAAGAACAAGGCTGTGATGTAGCAACTATTGTCTGTGTCTCCTGTGTGTCTATTCTTATCACAAATGTATTTGGGGACGTGGGATGCGTTCATTTTCTGTAATAAAGTTTCTTAATCAGTCATCCCCAAAAGTAATCAGTGGGCTGTCTGCAATCTGTTTTGAGATACAGAACCTCTGTATTTTGGGTTGATCATAATCAAGGTTTTAGAAGTACAAGCTATGCTGTAACCACAGGTCCAAACTAACATTTAATGGAAAGATAACATCAAAAAGGACAAGTGTTAAGTACTTCAAAGCCCCTAGATCAAGCCCTCAGGTATAGGGAGGAGTTGGCTGTGGAGCTCTATGCCAGGATAAACATTCAATTTCCAGAATGTTAAAGTGGCTGCTTACTTGTAATCAGCCAGCCCTGCCAACTAGGGCTTCCTAAAGCCAAGGGTTGGGGCTTAGTTGGCTGACAGCCAGCCCAACAAAGAGGTTTGGGTGAGAGAACAATGGGGTCTGTTTGCTGTTCTTGGGCCCAGACTTAGTATCCTGTGGGGCCCAGTGCTACTTGGGAGGAAATTGCTGGTGGGCCAATTTGGCAGCCCCAAGCTTCCTTTCCTGCTTCAACCAGAGCAACTCCTACACTGTTTTACCTTGAGCATCCTTCTAAGATTTTAACTTAAAAAAGAAGCTGGGACACCATCTTGATAAAATAAAGAGGAAAACCCTGATATCATCTTAATGGATACATAAAAAGTATTTGATTAAATCCAGTGCCTTTTCATGATAAAAACAGTCAGAAATCAGTCTGGCAGGGACCTTCTTCAACCTGATGCAGAGCACTTAGGAAAACCCACAGCTAATACAATGAAAGACAAAGCGTTCCCCCTAAAGTCAGGAACACCACAAGGATGCCTGCTTGTGCCACTTCTATTTATCATTGTACTAGAAGTTCTAGCCAGGGCAATTAGGCAAGAAAAAAAAGCATTCAGACTGGAAATGAAGGAATAAAGCTATGCTTACTTGTGCATGACACGATCTTACATATAGACAATCCTAAGAAATTTCTAAATAAAAATGCCAGAACAAATTCAGCAAAGTTACAGGATATAAGATCAATAAAGAAAAATTTGAACAACAATAAAGTAATTAAAAAAATTGTTGTGTGTCTGTACATTAACAATGAGCATTTGAAAATGAAACAAATCATTTACAATAGCACAAAAAGAATATTTGGTAGTAAACTTAACAAAAAGGTACAAAACTTATATGAGGAAAACTAAAATATTGAAAGGAAATGGAAGGACATGTCATTTTCGTGGGTTGGAAGACAAATTGTTAAGATGGCAATACTCCTGAAATTGATCTATCAGAATCCCAGTTGGCTTCTTTGTAGAAACTGACAATATCATTCTAAATTTCATATAGAAATTCAAGGGCCTCAGGATAGTCAGAAGGATCTTGAAAGAGAACAAAGTTGGAGGACTTAGATTTCTCTACTTCAAAACTTAATACAAAATGATAGTAACCAAGACAGTGTGGCACTGGCATAAGAACAGAACAGTTAGACCAATAGAATAAAATTGAGAGTTCATAAATAAAGCCATACATCTGTGGCCAGTTGATTTTTAGTACGGGTACCAATATCATCATTCAGTAAGGGGAAAGAGTAGATTTTCAAACAAGTGATATTCACGTGCAAAGGAATGAATTTAAACCCTACCTCACACCACATAAAAATTATTTCAAAATGAGTTAAAGATCTAAATGTAAGAGCTAGAACTATAAAACTCTTAGTAGGAAACATAGGTGAAAACCTTTGTGACCTTGGATTTGGCAGTGGTTTCTTAGGATGCCAAAAGCACAAAGCAACTGAAGAAAACGATAGGTAAATTGAACATTATCAAATTACAAAAATCTTTTGTGCTTCAAACAACACCATCAGGAAAGTGAAAACATAACCTATGGAATGTGAGAAAATACTTGCAAATCATATAAGAATTTAATATTCAAATGTATAAGGAACTATTACAACTCAATAATAAAAATACAAAAAAAACCCAGTTTAAAAATGGGCAAAATATCTAAGTAGACATTTCTGCAAATAAAGTGTACCAATAAGCACATCAAGAGATTATCTGCATCATTAGCCATCAGGAAGATACAAATCAAAACCATCATGTGATACCACTTCATGCCCAGTAGCATGGCTATAATAGTAACATTAAAAAAAAAAACTAATATTGATGGGCATGTGGAGCAGCTAGAACCCTCATACATAGGTGGTGGGAATGTGAACTTGTGCAGTCTCTTTGGAAAATAGTATGGTCCCTTAAGTTAAGCATAGAATATGAACATAGACTATGACCCAGCAATTCTACTCTTAAGTATACACCCAAAGAATTGACAACAGGCATTCAAACAAAGACTTGTACATGAATGTTCCTAGCAGCCTTATTCATAATAATTAAAAAGTGGAAACAACCCAAATGTCCTTCAAGTGATGATGGATAAAATGTGGTTTATCCATACAATGCAATATTCTTGAGCTATGAAAAGGAATGAAGTGCTGACACATGCTGCTACACAGATGAACTTTGAAAACATGCTAAGGGAAATAATCCAGTAAAAAAAAAGGGCACATATATAGTTCCATTTATATGAAAGTCCAGAGTAGTCAAATCTCTAGATACAGAAAGTAGATTAGTGGCTGATGAGGACGGTTGGTTGCTGGATGGAAATAAGGAGTGACTGCTAATACATATGAGGTTTCTCTCTGGGAAAATGAAAATGTTCTGAAATTAGTGGTGATGGTTGTACAACTCTGTGAATATAGTAAAAAGTGAATACTTTAAATGGATGAATCTGATGAAATGTGAATTATATCTCAATAAAGCTTTTGAAAATAAATGGTGGGAAAAGCTTGGTGTAGAGGGAATTGTTGAAGCACAGAAGGAGAATATTTAATTGATGGACCAAGGTCTCCTGGGCAGACAGAAAGAATGGATCTAGAGCAAAATTGAAGGAATTGGCTTTTTACAGAAGGGAAGACACTAGAGTTGTCAGTGGGAAGTGATGGATTGCCCATCTGGCAATTTTATTTTCTTATGCAGTTGGTGGGGAGAGCAGAGAGGAAGGGTGGAGTTTAAAGCCAGTGTGGCTAGTGTCATGCAATGAAGGCCAGGAGAAGTGGATTTTAAAAAACATTTTATTTATTGATTTTAGAGAGAGAAACATTTATTTGCTGTTCCACTTATGTATTCATTGGTTGATTCTTACACTTGCCTTGACTGGAATCATACCTGCCATTCTGGCATATCAGGATGATGCTGGAACCAACTGAGCTACCAGGCCAGGGGAGAAGTGGATTTTGAGGTGGGAATACTCAATACAGTCACATGCTGCTGAGAGTTCAGGCGATGTAGTGATGCAAAGGTGTTTTTGCACTTGATAGCATGGGAAGCCTGGTTGGTCTTATGACAGCTGATTCAGGGGAATGGAGAACTGACTCATGTGTGAGGGGTTTGGGAGGGGCCATCGGGTGAGAAGCAGAATCAGAGTGGGTTCTTTTTTTGTTTGTTGTTGGTCTTGATTTTAAGATAAGAGAGATATGATGAGTTATGATCCATGATGACACTACCTATATATGTATATCAACAGGCTAGGCCTCTCCCCTGAGCTTCAGACCTGTAGATTAAATTGTCTCTTTGACAAGCCACTTGGGTGACCCACAGACAACTTGAACTTCACATGTTCAAACCTAAGTTCATCATCTTCCCCCAGATGTGTTCTTTTCTCCAGCCGGCTCCTTTTCTCACCCACTTGTCAATCAATTTCCAAATCCTGCTGTAGCACAGGAGCTCCAAACCAGGGAGCTTCTTAAGTGTTTGTGATATTCTGAAAAAAAAAACAAACAAAAAAAAACCCACCCGGTGGACTAGCACATGTGGACACGCCATTTATTACTCACATTACAGGAGAGTGTACCAACGGTGGTGCAACTCCTTCAGTCTGAGGCTCATCATAAGGGGTCCCAGACAAAGGCAGCAGGGTTTCAGGTTGCACAAAGCTATGTGTGGCCTGGAGCTACATCAGTGTCCATGTGCAGAAGGAAAAGGTCAAGAAGCAGTCACAGGACAAGAAGCTGCTCCCAAAAGGAGATAAGGGAGAAGTTACAATTCATCCCCAAAACAATATACATTCCTTCTGGCCAGGGGCCCCCTGGCAAGCCCTTGTCACAGGTGATGGGAGAGCCATGTATTGACCCCACACCTGCCAATTGTATTTCATAAAATTGGATCCACCCTTGCTGTCAATGTAAGTGAATCTCTTGTCTACAAATAGTCCCATTTGCTTATAAAACTAGATTAGCCCTGGCTGGTGTAGCTCAGTGGATTGAGTGCCGGCCTGCGAACAAAAGGGTCGCTGGTTTGGTTCCTAGTCTAGAGCATGTGACTGGGTTGTGGGCCAAGTCCCCAGTAGGGGGTGTGTGAGAGGCAACCACACATTGATGTTTCTCTCCCTCTCTTCCCCTCTGTCTAAAACTAAATAAATAAAATCTTAAAAAAAAACTAGATTAGAACTTGCAATTTGGCTTTTGATCATCAATTTCCCTCCAGGGAAGTCTCCAACTCTCAGGCCCTGGTTGGATCTGTCCGTTGTACTACCATCAGAGCTAGAGTGTTAAAACTGGAAGCACTCTCTTTTGTCTGGATGAATGCAACAGCTTCCCAAGTGATTTCCCTGCTTTCCCTCTTACTCTGACTCTATCCCCAGACCTAGTATAGTTACTGAAGTATAATTGGTGCTTAATATATATTCATTGAATAAATAAACAGATAAGTGAATGAATGAATAGGGAAAGATCAGGGAAAATGTCAACAGGGGTAGACTTTGTAGGCCATCTTAAGAATTTTGAACTTTTTAGGGTCAATGGCAAGCATTTAAGAATTTTCACCTATTGATGTTGCAGGCTGGTAGATGGTAATATGATCAGATATGTATTGTAGTTAAATTATACTGGCCTCTGAGAGTCTAGGCTAGATGACACAGGAAGGGGCAAGAATGGAAGCAGGATGTTAGGATAAGAATACTGCTACAAAGAATGACCCTCAAATCTCAGTGACTTAATACAAACTTTATATCTCACTGACATTACAGTCTGATCGCAAGGCAGACAGCCTTCTACATTGTGACCCAGAGATTGCCGCACCATCCATTTTGTGGTGTTACTATGTTCAATCCATGACCTCCATGACACTGCAGAATAGGCTTTAGGACGAGGGCTGGAAGTGGCATTACATCACTGTTGCCCACATTCCATGGTTACCAAATGAACTACAAGGCATTTGGGGCATCTGCTCATTTTGTGTGCCCAGGGAGAAAATGAAATGGATTTGTGAACACATGGCATTTTCTCTGCCATCCTGGGAGATGGGAAAGGGATGATTATGGGAGTCTATCTGGGTGAGAGATGCTGGTGTTTTGTATAATAGTGGTGGTGATGGGGGTAGAAATAAGTTGTGGGATTCAAGAAATACTTAGGATTGCTGGGACTTGGTGGGGGATTGGAGACAGGGAATGAGGAAGAGGTAGAAGTTGAGAATGAGTCTATTTCTCTATAATACTGGAGGTATGGCAGAGTCTTTCAGAAAGATAGACCCATGAGGAAGAGCAGGTTTGAGAGGAAATCATCTCAAGACTTAGCAGTGTTTAGAAAGGTAACCGGTTCAGCTTCACATTTTCCCACAAGGGAAAGTTTGTAACTTGGAGTCACAGACCACTCGTGCTGTCAGCCTCTTTCCCTCTCAGGACGAGTCTGGAATTTGCACTTTTTCAGGCTTTTTTTTTTATTGGTTTCCCTCCAGGAAAATAGCCAACTCTGAAATGTTGGTAGGATCTATCTGCTGTGGTATGATCTTACCAGAGTGTCAGAGCCAGAAATTTCCTGGGAGGAAAACTAAAGCCCTTGGGCTGGAAGGGGATTTCCCCTTTCCACACTTCCACTTCTAAATATGTTTCTAAACTGGGAGCATTTGAGAAAAAGCTCAGAGAACCATCCTGTTGTTGGCCTTAGGCCACAGTTGGTTTTTTTCAATCCATATAAAAAATATGAGATGCATATTTTCCAGGATTGTGTATTGTGTTCCAGGTCTGTGGTGGGGTTTTGTTTTAAAAGTCTTATGGAAGCATGTCAGCGGTGATATTGTGGTAATGTTGACTGCAATATTTCACAGTTTGTATTGCAAGATTTGTAGAACATATGATGCTGTTCTCCTCTGTCCAAACCCTCAATTGTGTACATGAAAAGGGCTTATATTTGAATAATGAAACATTAGCAGAATACTGAAATATGTCACTTAAAAATACTGGGCTAGCCATGATTTTTAAAACCTTTTTGTGCTGGAGCTGTTTTAACTTCATCAAGAAACTCTCTTTTGCATATATTAATTTATCAGATAAAAGCAGTTGATTGGGGAGTCTAACTCCCAAAGTTTCTACCTTGATTTAGCCATTGGAAAGCATCCTCAGACTAAGAGGCCACACGGGACGATAGAGGGAACATCAAATAACTACCTGAGTGCCTGGAATGCAGGAAGAGTACAAATATAAATTCCTCTTCCTGGTGCTGCGTACTTTTTCCCCATTCCAGGACTGAGAAGGTCTGGGTTACAGAGGGCCTAAGTGACTTGTCTTAGGTTACACAGATAGTTAGTAGTTGAGCTAGGATTCAAATTGATTTCTATTGACTCCAAAGATTTTGCTATCACTCACTCTGCCTACAGAGAGTACATACCATGTGACAAGTATCCCATTAGAAGCTGAGGATATGGAAATCATGGCACTATACAACATGATCCTGGCCCTCAAGTTGTTCACAATCTACTGCTGAGTTAAGTGAACAGGTAATTAAAATATAGTAACTGTGCTAACAGAAGTCAGAAGGGGGCTCCTAGGAAGAAAGGAGGGGGAACAATTTATGCAGTGCCCAATTAGAAAAATCTTCCTGGAGGAGAAGATGCTTGAGCTGTTTGTTAAAGGCCTGACCG
This sequence comes from Macrotus californicus, assembly GCA_007922815.1. Taxonomy (NCBI): domain Eukaryota; kingdom Metazoa; phylum Chordata; class Mammalia; order Chiroptera; family Phyllostomidae; genus Macrotus; species Macrotus californicus. The sequence continues at coordinate 9,200 of VMDR010030423.1, forward strand.
GTGTGGATCAGTTGGTTGAGCGTCGGCCTGGAAAGAGAAAGGTCGCCAGTTCGATTCTTGGTCAGGTCACATGCCTAGGTTGCCGGCCAGGTCCCTAGTTGGGGCACATGCAAGAGGCAACCTGTCGGTGTATCTCTCACACATCGATATTTCTCCTTCCCTTCCCTCTATGTAAAAATAAATAAATAACATATTTTTAAAAAAGGCAGAGGAGTAAACTGAATGAAGAGGGATGGGAAGAGGAAACAGCACACACAAAAGCATAGAAAGGAGAAGCAGCATGGTGTATATGGGGAAATTGTAAGCAGTTTCTTTAATGGGAGATGTATTAGTTATTTATTGCTGCATAACAAATTATCCCAAATTCCAGTGACTTAAAATATAACAACATTTATTATCTCACAGCTCTTTGGGTCAAGAATTCAGACCACTTAGCTGGATTGGCTGCTTTGTCTTTCAGGGTTGCAAGTCATCTCACATCTTGTGCAGAGGAGGATCACTTCCAAGCCTACTCACATGGTTGTAGGTAGTGTTTAGTTTCTTGCTATCTGTTGGTTGGAAGCTACCCTCAGTTCCTGGTCACATGGGTCTCTCCATAGGGCAGCTCACAATGAGGCAGCTTAATTCATCCATGGAGAAGAAGTGAGAAGTAGAGTGCGTGTGAGCAAGATGGAAGTCACAGTTTCTTTGGAACCTAATGTCAGAAGTGAAATCGCATCACCTTTGCCATATTCTACTCATTAGAAACAAGTTACTAGGGCTAGCCCTCACTCAAAGGGGGGCATTATACAAGGGCATAAACACCATGAAATGTGGTAATCACTTCACAACATATGTAAGTCAAGTCATTATGTTGTACACCTTAAACTTACACAGTGTTTATGTAAATTATATCTCAATAAAACTGGAAAATAAATAAATATCAATTGCACAAAAACTCTAGTAAACATTTGCATACCCTACAATGTAGTAATTCCACTTCTAGGTGTGTGTTCCAATAGAAGGAGTCCCATACCCACGAGCCATGAACAAGATGTTCATAGTGGCACTATTTGTAACAGCTATATACTAGGAAAAACACAAATGCTTATCAAGATAGAAAGGGAAAATCAACTGTGGTATATTCATACAGTAGAATACTGTACAATAATGGAAAACAATGAAATATAGGCATATGCAACAACATAGCTGAATCTTGCAGACATAATATTGAATGAAAAAACCCAGACACAAAAACAGTACATACTGAATGATTCCACTTGCATGAAACTCAAAAACAGGTAAAGATAATGGATATTCCTGGGCCAGGGTACTGGCTGGGAAGAGGAATGAGGGAATCTTTTGGGGTGCTGGAAATATTCTGTGTCTTGATCTGAATGGTGGATGTGTGCATGTTACTATAAAAATGCATCTACATGTACAGTTAAGATTAGCAGACTTCATCCACTTAGTGGTCACTCTCCCTTAATTAAAAAGTTACATTTTTATGGTCACAGGGTTATAAAGTACAGCATAGGGAATATAGCCAATAATATTGTAATAACTATGTGTGAAGTCAGATGGGTACTAAACTTATGGGGGTTATCACTTCGTCAGTTATATAAATGTCTAATCACGATGTTGTACACCCGAAACTAACATAATATTGCATGTCAACTGTAATTGAAAAAAAAATTTTTTAAAAGTAGAATGCTTTGCATTTCTGTACTTTCATTTCTGATAATGGAAGACTAGGCAATTTGCACCAACCCTCCAACTGAAAAAAACTGGACAAAATATTTTTTTTAAAAATCACTTAAAGCCTTGGCTGGTGTGGCTCAGTGGAATGAGTGCCAGCCTGTGAACCAAAGGGTCGCTGGTTTGATTCCCAGTCAGGGCAAATGCCTGGGTTTCAGGCCAGGTCCCCACTAGGGGGTGCACGAGAGGCAGCCACACAATTGTTTCTTTCCCTCTCTTTCTCACTCCCTTCCCCTCCGTCTAAAACTAAGTAAAATCTTTTTTAAAAAGATTTATTTAAAAAAATCATTTAGAAAACATCAATGAGCTAACTAGATAGTGAGAAAAAGAACTGAGCAAATATCTAGGAAACAAGGGAATCCAGAGAGGTGAGCCTGGCACTTGAGTCTGTTTTTTGCCATGGGATGTTTAGGGTTTGCTGATCTAGAAGCAGCAGCTGAGGTCTTAGCACAGTCACAGTTCAGACTCTACCAAGAGCACATATTGACACTTAATCTTTGACAAATGTGTTCACTATGCTAAGACAATGAGAGAGCCACATGAAAAGATAAAAATTAAAGCCCTTACTGGCACCATGCACAAAAACTAATTCTGGGTGGATTGTAGACCTAAGGGTAAAAGGTAAAACAATAACAATATTTGAACATAATATTGGAAAACATCTTTATAAAATAGAGTAGGGCAAGACTTTTAAATCAAGACACACAAAACCAGCACTAACTACAGAAGACATAAATTTCACTACAATAAAATCAAGATCTTCTGTTTATTGGCATAACTGGTGTGGCTCAGTGGACTGGGTGTGGTCCTGCAAACCAAATGGTCACAGGTTTGATTCCTAGTCAGGACATATGCCTGGGTTGCCAGCCAGGCCCCTGGTTAGGGGCATGCAAGAGACAGCCGATCTATGTTTTTCTCATGCATTGATGTTTCCCTCCCTTTTTTTCTCCCTCCATTCCCTTCTCTCTAAAAATAAATAAATAAAATCTTTAAAAAAAAGATCTGTTTATCAAGAGACAGTATCATCAAAGGATATGAATAGGCAAGCCACAGAGTGAGAGAAGATATTTGCAACACATATAACTGCAAAGGACTCACATCCAGAATACATAAAGAACACCTAAACAGTAAAAAAAAGACAGATAACCCTGCAGAAAAATGGATAAAAGATTTAAATAATTACTTCACAGATCTCTAATGGCCAATAAGCATATGAAAAGGGGCTCAATCTCATTAGTAATTATGAAAACGAAAGTTTTAGTCACAATGAGTCACCATCAGATACTAATCAGGGTTGCTAAAATAAACAAGCCTGACAATTGTAAGTGCTGAGGAAGATGTGGAGCAAGGGTAGCTCATGAGTGGCTCATGGGAGTTTTTGTCAGTATGACCACTTTGAAACATGGTTTAGCATCATTTAGGAAATTAGGTGTGCACTCTACAGAAAGGC
>VMDR010030424.1:0-12384 GCA_007922815.1 Macrotus californicus
TCACAGTGGTTCATGCGGAAAGAGCCACGCAAGTTACGACTATTACCGCAGTTTTATTAGCTGTGTTTTACATACTCACGGCTGCAAACCTACTTTCCCCCCACCCCATCCGTATATATAATTGTGTGTGCGCGATTGTAAAGAGTTCAATGAATACTAATAGGGGTTGGTGCCGCTCCTTTGTTTTGGTCTAAGTTACTAGCAGTTTCATATCATTACTTTTGCGGGGTCACTACCCATGTCAAGCACCGCAGAAAACAACACCTTAGTGTTGTTATGAAAATCTTATTATAAAAGAAAAGTTTTCATTACCAAACAGGTTTAAAGTATTAATTTCTGCCTTAAATTACATCTGCATATCCCTGGCACTATATGTATACATTTTCCTGGTGTTACTTTTTACACACGCATCTAGGCAGTGTTTCCAAGTGCCTTTAAGATCATTGTAAATTCCTCAGAAAGGTAGCAAGTCTTGACAACCAACATTTAACCAGAAGCGAAATGGCACGCCTTTGGGTTTCTTTTTCATTTGTTAGTGAATATTTTTTGCTTTATTTTGTCGTGCTAATTTTTTAAAATATAATTCATTGTTCCTGTGGTGTCCCTAAATGACATCCACTACTAGATATATTAAATAGCTATGTAGACTATCACCTACTTGCAGATTTTAAGGTAGATGACGCTATCCAGAGCATGACTTGAGGGAGTTATAAATGGAAGAAATAAACTTGGTTTGAGGCGGTGGCAAAATAAAATTATTAAAGGGAATAGAGACATTTTTTTTATTTTTAAATTACAGATATTATTGCCCAAAAGGGATGAACATATAAATAGGTCACTTATATTGCCTTCAGGTCTAAAATGTCATTTGATAAGAGGAAAAGGAGAGAGAATTATGATTAAGAATGTAAGGGACAGAAGAGGTAACGTGAGCAGACAAAAGAGGAGATACATCAGAGCTGATTAAAAGCGAAGACAGACTGAGACATTACTGAAAGCAGACACATGTTTAGAACGGAACACGTAGAGGAGACCATCTTTCAGCAGGTCCTGTCCGTGTGGCCTGCCGGAGCCTCTGCTCACACCTCCCTCTGCACGCACTGGCCACGCTGCGGGTAAGGGTATTAAAGGTGAGGTCTGGGTCTTTGAAGACAGGTGGCTGCAAAAACTGAACCGATGTACCGCTCTCTCCAGGCCTGCAAGGCACTCTTTCAGACTGAATCACCCTTGCTGTGGGAAAGGTACTGATCACTTTGGCGGGAATGAAGAGTTCACTCCATCATTTCTCCTGTAAAAATACTAAGTCCAGGGCAGGAAGTAAGGACATTTCCTCTCTTCTCTTTGGGGCAACAGGGAAAAAATAAGAAAGGAACAGTAGGGTGTGATTTTGGCCTTGACTCTGAAGCACAGAGTTGCAGGGGTTTTTAATCATGGGAAGCACATGAGTCCTGGCCACATGGACATGAGCCAGCAGCAACTCAAGGAGCCAAGCTGACTGACACACTCGTCATCTCTGAGTGCTTTCCAAAGCCCTTCAGTGGAAACTTGCCTGGGCTATATGGGGCGGGGGGTGGGGGTTGGAGGGCAGCGGGGGAGCTAGCAGGATCTAAGCCCACCGCTAAGGCGGAAGAGCATCAGTGCCCGCCTTGGGCCTGAGTCGCTGGTGAAGGCAAGCAGACCCAGTAGAATGGTGATGCCTTGAGATCACCTGCAGCACAGCCAGTGATATGGCCACCGGGAGAGGAGGCCTGCATGGCAGAACCTAAAGACTCATTCCTGAGCAAACAAGCAAACAAACTAACAAAAACAGAGGCTTTTCAAGGAAAATTTAGTTTTAGCAATGAAGCAGGAGGGGATCGAGTCACCTACGAGCTATTACCTTCCTTGGTAGCTCCAAGGTCAGCAGGTTAAAAGGCTAGCTTGGGCTAAGTTTTGATGTTTCTTATATATTATCTTTTTCAAAAAATTTTATTTATTGATTTGAGAGAGAGAGGGAGGGAGAGATCGCTGCGTTGTTCCTCTTCTCTTTGTACTCATTGGTTGTTTCCTGTGTGAGTGTGTGCCCTGACCAGGGATTAAACCTCGCAAAGTTGGTGTGTTTGTGATGATGCTCTAACGAACTCAGCCACCCAGCCAGGGCCCTTAGAAATTATCTTTTCATTGGGGTCTTAGAGCCTTTCCTGCCGAATCTGGAAAGGATGCCAGAAAGTCCAGCCATTCATTCATTACAAAAACCCCTCCCATTGTTTAATTCCCCAGTCCACCCTTCCGCAGAACTGCCCGAGGGGACGTCTCCCTTTCAGAGCTCTCCTTTACCCTCTCCTCTGCTGGTTTTACACAGACGGAATCCGTTTAGCCCAGCTAGCCCAGCGTGGTAACAGCGGCCTTGTGTGGAATGGCAACTTTATTTCTCCGACTTTGACACTACTTAACATCGCTTCCAAGCAAATACAAGCCTCCTACAGCAGACAAGTGAGGAGCCTGAGAAACCTACTAAAAGCCATAGAAGGAGAGCTGGCCAAAGTTAAAAGCAGTTTTAGCTCTAGGTCCCCATCGATCTCCACGGTAAACATAAAACAGCTAACGAGTTTATTGGCCTTCTTCTGATTGTAAGTCATTATTGCTGCACGGCTCTCACATCTGTGTGTGCCTTCTTAGTTGGGACCTTCCAGTAACACAATCAAAATGGGCATTTTCAAAGATGAAAAGACAGCCATTTAGATTCGAAACTTGTAAAGCAGTGGGTTTTAATTTCAAGGACTCACTTGGACTGATACCATAAACAAAGAGAGCCCTAAAAACCACACTTTGGTTTTTATAAATTGTGTATTTCGATTTTGTTCAGGAAATAGGCATTTCTAAATTAGGAAACACAGGCTAAATAGGATGCTCTTTCAGGAGATAACAGTCAAGATAAATATAAATGCAGCTAATGAGACAAACATGAGGCTCACTCCTGTAAGGTGAACATGTGTTACAGTGCACTTCCGGTCCTAGCGGCCAAAAAAAGGTTTTCTGGGAGGAAAAAAAGAGAACACTTCTAATCATAATTTTTAATCATCAAATACCATAAAACCCCCTAGCTAGAAAAACAGTTTACATTTCTTGTATGTATCCCCAAAGGTCTGAATTTAGGTACTGTCAGAGAGAACTGCTTTGTCTAAGAACAAGTGAGAACATTATTACTAAAATAAAAAAAGGGAAAAAAAATTTCCAATGTTGGAATGGGTTACAATAGGAGTTAGTGAGCTTCTTGTCACTGGAGGTATTCAAATATAAGCCACTGAAATGTTTCCATTGGCCCTCAAACACAGACTGTTAAAATGAACATTTTCAAGCTTATTGGTATGTCTTAGCAGTAAAAGCTGTATTGAAAATGAAATGTTGATTGCTAGGTTTCCCACATAAATGATGGCAACTACAAGATTCAGAACCTTTTCACCCGTCCTCTGAAAAACATTCTACTAAAGAGCACAAATATTGGGTTGGCCAAAAATTCCATTATGTCTTTTTCTGTAAAATAAAAGAAACGCTTTTCATTTTCATAAATGACTGTATTGATTTGGGTATTTTGAGTGTGTCGGCTATCTCCTGCTTTTGGCTTCTAGTGGGTAGAGGACAGGGGTGCCGCTAAACATCTTTCAATGCAGAAGACAACCCCACAGCAAGGAATTATTTGGGCAAAATGTCAACAGTTCTGGAAACTTCACAGACTACTTTTGACATGTTTGATCAGTCACAGCACCTTCTCCATACACTGCACAAAACTTTGTTTTGTGTTTCAGTTGCGTTTTTTCCTTTCTTGAAATAATAAAGCATAATACGCTGAAATGTTGCATATTTTCCTCCATCTTCAATATTAAAATGGCTGCACAAAATTTCACCAATTTTTGGTAAATTTTTAAAAAATGCATGCTGAGTCCTGGCTGGTATGGCTCAGTGGATTGAGTGCTGGCCTGCAAACCGAAAGGTCGACAGTTCGATTCCCAGTCAGAGCACATGCCTGGGTTGCTCACTATGCCCCCACTTGGGGGCGAGCAAGAGGCAACCAATTGATATGTCTCTCACACATCAATGTTTCTCCCTTCCCTTCTCTCTAAAAATAAAGTAAAATCTTTTTTAAAAATCTATTAAAAAACTGCATGCTGATGTGACAGTTGTCACAATACAATCTAACAAAATATTTCTGAATGAAGTTAAAGATAACTCAGCACTACGAGTGCCATTGTTCGGAAAAATGCAGTGTACTTTTTGGCCAACCCAGTGAATACCTGTGATTTTTCACAAGGAAACAGATACTGCTTCGAACTCCAAGTTACGTAGGAAAATAAACACGCTGAAGCCGGCAGGGCCATGCCAGAGCCTCTGTCAGAGCCGTGTGGAAATGAGTGAGCACAGTAGGTGCAAGCGCTGGTGGAACATAGACAAAACCACCTCTGTAGAAAGAGGGTCCCAACCAGAGTGGCAAAGCTCTGGAAACAGGTGCATCATACACTGGCTACCGGGGAGGAGAAAGGAAGGGGCTGAAGCTGCTCAGGACCACAGGTGGCTGGTCTGGAAGCAGATAGTTATGGTGGGGGACGGGAGGGGGCGGGTAAGGGGGCAGTGGAGGTCACTTGGTGGGTAAGAAAAGACTAAAAGAATTTTAAAAAATGAAAGAGAGGGTAAAACGAATCAGAAAGAAAATGACAAGCATGGAAGAGAAAGCACAGATCAAAAAATAAAAACATGTCATTGGACTCCTTAAGGATAAAAAACAAACTGGGTTTTAAATGTGAAGTAAAATATTTAAAGTTATAAGCTAAAAAGAAAAAAACCAAACCTTTCCAGACATTAGACCACACCTTAGTCTACATATGAAAGGGGCCCACTCTGCATACAAAAAAATTAACGAAGAATGACCAGCTCCACAACGTCTCCTCGGAAAACGACTACATTATACAAACAAAGAATAAACTCACCTGCCACGGCACTCACCGTCGGTTGGCATTAAAAGTCTCAACAGCAACGTGTGGGGCAAGAAACAGCGGAACAATTGTTTTCAAGAAGGAAAGAAAATGCGAGCCAGTGATTTTACATCTAGTTCAACTACCCTTCGAGCATCAAGACTCTAGGGCACAGGTGGCAAACACAGGGCCCGCAGGCAGAATCCGGCCCTCCACCTTGTTTGATCTGGCCCGGCACCTTGTTTCTACCTGGCGGCAGTGCCGAGCTCCTTGCCCCTAGTTAAGGAGTAGTCACATTAATACAGTCCTAAATTACATTCAGCCCTTTGAGGGCAACTGCGAGGCTGATGTGGCCCCCGGTGAAAATGAGTTTGACACCCCTGCTGTAGAGAAACAATTTAAACACACAGGAACTGGGGAATACTAAAGTCAAAAACACTTCCTGAGGAATCTACGCAAGCCCCCCTACTCCAGATGAGGTCTGCGCCAGCAGCAGCTGCATTGCCTAGAAGCTGGAAATGCAGGCCCTGCTCTAGACCTTCCAAAGCAGACCCTGGTTCCCAAGGGGCCCACGTGCACAGCAAGGTCTGACAAGCCTTCTACTGCACACCAGGCTTCATTCAAGCAGAAGATGTTCGTGGAAACTTTGGGAAAGGACTACTGGTCCCTTGATTTACATATGAAAAAATTTTTTTATAGATCTGAGACTAAAACAAGAGAGATGAGGGTGGAAGGAAAGTACATAAATGTTAAACGTTCTGTCAAAACATAAATATTACAATGTTTAAATGGGAGAAAATAAAGAGAAAGGAGAAATAAAATAATGAATGCCTCATAGGTGTCATTATAAATGTTGTCACTAATACAAACATGTATAACTTCCAAAATAAAAATAATAATAATTTGAGAGAAAATAAGCTACATAGCTCTAAGACATTGAAAAAAGAAATTGAAGAAGGTACAAATAAATGGAAGGATATATCTCACAGATAGGAAGAATTAACATCATTAAAATATACATACTACCTAAAGCAATCTATAGGTTCAACACAATTCCTGTCAAGATTTCAGTGATGTATTTCACAAAACTAGAACAAAGAATTCTAAAATTTATGTGGAACCATGAAAGACTCCAAATAGTCAAAGCAATCTTGAGAAAGAAAAACGAAGTTGGAGGCCTCATGCCACCTGATACCAAACTATACTATGAGACTAGAGTAATCAAAACAGCATGGTACTGGCTTACAAACAGATGCCTACACCAATGGAACAGAATAGAGAGCTCAGAAATAAACTCATGCCTATATGGTTTATTAATCTATGAGAAAGAAGGTAGGAATATACAATGAAGTAAAACCAGACCCTTCAATAAATGGTGTTGGAAAAACTGGACATATACAAGCAAGAGAATGAAACTGGACCACTTTCTTGTACCATATACAAGATTAAACTCGAAATGGATTGAAGACTTAAATGTAAGACCTGGAACCATAAAACTCCTAGAAGAAAACATGGGCAGTAAACTCTGACATCACTCTTAGTAGTAGTCTTTCTTTTTCTGGACAGGTATCCTCAGGCAAGGGAAACATAAAAAATAAACAGATGGAACTATATTAGACTAAAGAGTTTTGCACAGCAATGGAAATTGTCAACAAAATAAAGGACAGCCTACTGAGTGAAAGAAGATATTTGCCAATGATATATCCAAGAAGGGGTTAATATCATAAATATATAAGAAACTCATACAACTTAACACCCCCAACATTTTTTTTAATCTAAAAATGGGGCAACAGTAGGCTTGCAATTATTTGCATGGAAAATCAGCCAATAATGCATCAATAGTAATAACGAGAATAAACTCTGTGATTCACGTATGACAATTGTACACCTGCGTTTGTCACACCCTGTATGTCTGGAAATAATGTTTTTTAAAGAATACATGGTATGAATATAGTTTAGGGAGTTTGGTGAGGAAAGCCCTCTGTGACTGGGGATATTTGGACAGAAGCCTAAAGAATCTCAGGGTGTAGCTAGCTTAGAGAAAAGCACTATAGGCAGAGGCACATCGTGTGGGCGAAGGCCCTGAGGCATGACGATGCTGACCACGTGATCTCTAAGAAGAGAAGACAATGTCACAGGGAATGAAACAGACCTGGTGTGTGTAAGCAAAGCACACTGTGAATGACGCACTACCTTGGGTCCTTAACACTTCCCCGATCTTCATAAACCCCTCCTGTCTATGAACCCCATCATTTTTCATCGAAGCTCCACAGTAATTTATTATGAGAAAAGAGTGAGTGGTTATTTGGGAATAAAAAGAATTTTTTCCCTATTTTACCCAACTCTAATTTCATCAGCCAGGTCAAATGTAAATCTGTCTCATAAGCACATGACTTACTAATTTAAAACATAACAACCAGAGGATAGCAAGAAGTCATAAAAGAGAGCAGCCTAATTGTCTTTTGATTTAGATGGTCAAGGAAATTTAAAATACAAACTTGGGGTCAACATTAGCCAGTACATGCAACTCTCCACCTACCATTTCTGCAGGAAAAGACAGATTTGTGAAACAGATCCCAAGGTCCAACCCCACCTCCCCCACAGAGAATTTCTTACACGATAAAAAGAAGCATTTAAACGCAGTGGGACAGTGTGGATTATTCAGTGAATGGTGGTGGGACAACTGGCCGGCATGGGGCGGGGGGGCGGGTAGGAGGAGGGACAAGGACAGAGGGATACAGAGACATGGAGCTATCATCACCACTTACAGTAAAACAGATTCCAGTGGATCAAAAGGTAAAAAAAAATAAAGTTGTCAATGTTGTCAAAGAAAACACTGCAATTTATAAAATAATATTGGGGCAGGGGGAGCTAAAGCAAGATATATGACCCAAAAGCCTCAAAAAAAAAAGAGATTATTATGTGTGACTATGTAAAACTTTCAAAACAGTAAAAAGACAACTATGGTAGGAAGATGCCACATGATACAACAGGTAAACTCCTCAAATCATAAACATTTCTGGCGTATCGGTGTCAGAAAAACTCTCTCACACCCCCAAAAGTGCAAATAATAGGACTAGACACTTGGCAGGGAAAAAAAAGAGGAACGGCTTTTAAATGTATGTGCAAATGCACATTCCAAATTAAAGAGATTTAATTTAAAACCATGAAGTAACATTTTATCATATTAACAAATACAAAACCATTGGAAAACGAAGTGTTGGCGAGAGTGTCAGAAACAGTCTTTGCTATGCAGTCGTTGGCGGAAGTGCAAAGAATCCATTTGGAGGACAATTTGGCTATGTCTATAACGTTTTAAAATTCACATTCTCTTTGACTTAGTAATTATATTCTGGGCACTACTTCCCAATAGATATGTTCTCATACATGGGTAAAGTGAATACCAAAGGCTGCAGTAAAAATTTGGAAACAACTTCAGCATCCCCTGGTGAGGAACGAGCTACGTAAAGGACATCGAAATCATACATTGCAATACCGTGCAGCCATTAAAAAGATTGAGGTTGACTTCTATGGGCTGATAAGAAAGGACTTCCAAGATATAATGGTAAGTAATAAAAGCAGGACAAAGGTATTATAGATATTATATGTACATAGCCACACACACAAGAAAAATATACTAGCAAGAACCAACCCTGGAAAATATCTATCATACCCGATGTGGCCAAAGCTCCCTGGCTTTATGAGCCCACGGTCATTGCCAGTGAGGAGTGAAGCGAGGACTCACACCCAGATCTGTCAGGCTCCCAAGCTCATGCCGTTAATCATGATGCTATATGCCACTTGATGATGCCGAAAGGACAAGAGCAGCAAGAAAACAAATGGCCAGGTATTCCCTACTTTCTACTTCCCCAACAACCAGGTGCAAAAATGAACAGACCCATAATAGAGGAACTAATGGAATTTTACAAAAGAAAGGCATATTCATCTTTTAGTCCTTGAAAGGAAAAGCCTGCTACTGTAGAAGAATGGTTAGCCCTGCCTCCCCTTCTCAGGGATAATCTGAAAAGACAACCAGAATCCGTCAACTTTAAGAATGTTTTGTCACTTGTATGAGTTTTAGGTGCAAAGCCCATCAGACTGGAATGTTTATCGTCTGGCCATCCAGGAGACTTGGTGCTTTCCTTACTGGCTTTGACGAGAATCTATCCAACTTAAAAACTAGATAAATCCTCAGCTTGTTTGACAGCATTGTGTGTCGAATAAACCTACTAGTCTATACTAGACACATAAGCATACTTGAGATATCCTGCCAGATCCTTGGGAAGGGATGAGAATTCCCAGGTGAGTTCTGAAATTCACAGCCCTACAACCTGGCAAAACTGTAAAGTTTCCTATGCCCAAACCAATCATAATAGCTGCCCAGCCCTCAAGAATTTTTTTTCCTTTGGGAAAAAAATCCTAATACTCAGAGATAGGCCAGAGCCCAAGGCCACCTCTATGTCCCATGATCCTGTCACCCAGTTAAGTCAAAGTGAGCCCGGGAAATCAGGAGCCTCATCTGAGCCAGTCAAATTCTCTCCCCTAGGAATCGGGAGTTTGGATCAGAGTGGCCGGGAGTCTGTTTGATTACTGAGTTGGATAGATGACAGTGCCCTCGAGAGAAAGTCCATGAATTTCTGCTGTTGATGTTCCCAGAGCTCCCCCCTATGCCCACCCTTCTCTGGCTTCCACGGTGATTTTTCCACTGTGAGCCACAACCTTTATCCTCAGGCTGTCCAGAGACAGACTCTGTTGTTTTCGGCAACAAAAGAGTATGAATGAATAAAAAATAACTGATTGTTCAAAACTTAAAACCACGCTTGAGCCCCCAAACATCATTTATCAGTCCAGAAAGGAGCTGAACCCACTACCCAGTAGGGCATGTGGTCCTATGCCCACAATACTGGTGGCTCAAGGAGAGTAATGTGAACAGAAGACCATCCCACAAGGCAGAGCAGTGGGCCGGCAAGAACAATCTCTGGTGGGAGTAGTCTTAGGGGCAGAATGGAAGGCTCACAAAGGAACAAGCTAGAAAGTCCTCACTCTGTGAGCCCAGGGGCATCAGAATTGCTCCACACCAGTGAGTACTGTGGATGCCCCCCGACCCCCATTCTAAGGGGGCATGGTTATTACAGTGAGCCTGACACTGCCTCTTTCATCACTGGCTATTTCAGGCTTAGATAAAAAGGAAGTGTTTTTTTTTTTAAGGAAGTCACCAAAACAGAATCAAGCATGATAATCTTCTGTTTCTAGCAGTGTTACGGGTAGATTCTGGAAGGCCTATCCCCTCAGAACAACTTGATCCCACATAAGGCAGGCATATTGTCATTTCACTGCTAGAATCACAGGAAGCAAGGGGAATTCACAAAGAGAATACCAGTGGACCCACAGAACGAGAGCTATAGGCAGGGAGCACACGGGAACAGTAGGGTCACACGGAGGGTGAAGCGTTTCACACACACAGGGTTTGCATTGTAAGACTGGACCGCAAGCTAATGGCAGGCTGGGGGTGAAGGCTTTATCTGAATGGTGCCAAATAAATGCAGGGACTCCAAAATGAACTAAAGTGGCCCCAACCTAGGCAGCACTCCATTTCATAGCAGAAGCAAAACAGCGGCAAGTCCTCAATGGAAGAAACCATCTTCAGTTCAAAATCACCCTCATAGGCTCTTACAGCCTCTGATCACTATGCATGCAAGGGAAGGAACCACCAGGTGGGAGAGTCAGCAGACAAAGTGACAGAGTCAGACTCTTCTTCCCCTCCAAGGACCTGAGGTACTAAATCAGACTGAGACTCAAAAATGACAGAGTATGAAATGATGTTAAAATAAAATGTAAGATCAGACTTCTGGCCAAGATGGAGGCATAGGTAGACACATTGTACCTCCTTGCACAACCACAAGAAGGACAACAACAAATTTAAAAGCAAAATACAACCAGAACTGACAAAAAATCGAACTGTATGGAAGTCCGACAACCAAGGAGTTAAAGAAGAAACACTCACCCAGACGGGTAGAAGAGGCGGAGACAGGAAGCTGGGCGGAGGACTTGCAGCAAGGCAGCGGCTGGCTGACCAGGCAGTCCCACATCCATGTGTTGATAAACCAGGAGGAACAACTGCAGAGCGAGATAGACCGCACAACCCAGTGTCCCAGCATGGGGAAATAAAGCCTCAAACCTCTGACTGAAAACACCTGTGAGGGTTGAGGTGGCAGTGAGAGAAACTCCCAGCCTCACAGGAGAGTTCCTTGGAGAGACCAACAGGGTCCTAGCATGTACACAGGCCTACCCACCCACCTGGGAATCAGCCCCAGAAGGGCCCAATTTGCTTGTGGGTAGTGGAGAAAGTGACTGAAAACCAGCAGAGAGAGGAGCAAACGGCACTGTTCACTCTTGGACCCCTCCCCCACAAACAGCGTCACAACGCAGAGACGTGGGTTGCCCCACCCTGGTGAACACCTAAGGCTCCACCCCTTACTACATAACAGGCGCGCCAAGACAAAAAAAAAAAAAATGGCCCAAATGAAAGAACAGATCAAAGCTCCAGAAAAAATACAACTAAGCGACGAAGAGATAGCCAACCTATCAGATGCACAGTTCAAAACACTGGAAATCAGGATGCTCACAGAATTGGTTGAATATGGTCGTAAATTAGATGAAAAAATGAAGGTTGTGTTAAGTGAAATAAAGAAAAATGTACAGGGAACCAACAGTGATGGGAAGGAAACCGGGACTCAAATCAATGGTGTGGACCAGAAGGAAGAAAGAAACATTTAACCAGAGCACAATGAAGAAACAAGAATTCAAAAAAATGAGGAGAGGCTTAGGAACCTCCGGGATATCTTTAAATGTTCTAACATCCAAATCATAGGGATGCCAGAAGGAGAAGAGGAAGAGCAAGAAATTGAAAACTTATTTGAACAAATAATGAAGGAGAACTTCCCCAATCTGGCAAAGGAAATAGACTTCCAGGGAGTTCAGGAAGCTCAGAGAGTCCCAAAGAAGTTGGACCCAAGGAGGAACACACCAAGGTACATCATAATTACATTAACCAAGATGAAAGATAAGGAGAGAATCTTGAAAGTAGCAAGAGAAAAGGAGACAGTAACCCACAAAGGAATGCCCATAAGACTGTCAGCTCATTTCTCAAAAGAAACCTTACAGACAAGAAGGGGCTGGCAAGAAGTATTTCAAGTCATGAAAGGCAAGGACCTACATCCAAGATTACTCTACCCAGCAAAGCTATCATTTAGAATGGAAGGGCAGATAAAGTGCTTCCCAGATAAGGTCAAGTTCAAGGAGTTTCTCATCACCAAGCCCTTATTATATGAAATGTTAAAGAGACTTACCTAAGAAAATAGATGATCAAAACTATGAACAGTAAAATGACAACAAACTCACAACTATCAACACCTGAACTTAAAAAAAAAAAAAAAAA
>VMDR010030425.1:0-12380 GCA_007922815.1 Macrotus californicus
AGTGGAATACCTCTCTTTCATCTCCCACGTTATCTTTCACCAAGTCCAAATCCTTTAAGTGCTTAATATACTATTTATGAAACTAAAAGCATTTAGTTTGACATTTTCCCCTTTATACAAAGCAGCAACTCCATTATTTAATATTTTGTTTTAAAAAATTTTAATTCAGGTACAGTTCACATACCATAAAACTATTTTAAATTGTACTATTTGTTGGCTTTTAACGTACACAGAAGTTTTTATAGTTATTACCATTGTCTCATTCTAGAACATTTTCATTACCCCGAAAGAAATCCTGTTGTGCCCTGGCTGGTGTGGCTCAGTGGATTGAGCACTGACCTGTGAACCAAAGGGTCACTGGTTCCATTCCCAATCAGGGCACATGCCTGGGTTGCAGGCCAGGTCCCTAGTAGGGGGCACGTAAGAGGCAACCACACATTGATGTTTCTCTCCCTCCCTTTCTCTCTTATTTCACCTCTCTCTAAAAATAAATAAATAAATCTTTTTTAAAAAGAAAAAAATCCTATTGTACCCATTAACAGTCACTCCCTGTTTCCTTTTACCCTTAGTCTCTCCCCTACCATTAATTTGCTTTCTGTCTTTGAATTACCTATTCTACACATTTCATATCAATGTAGTCATACAATATATAGTTTTTTGTGACTGGCTTCTTTTTACTTCCTATAATGTTTTCAAGGTTCATTCATGTTGTTGCTTATATTGGTACTTTTTTCCTCTTTTATGCCTGAATAATTTTCCATTTTATGGATACACGGTTTTGTTTATCTAATCATCTGCTGATGAACATTTCAGTTTTTTCCCCCTTTTGACAATTATGAATAATGCTGTCCTGAAGTGTTCATGGACAAGATTTTGTGTGGACATAAGCTTTAGACTTTCCTATATATAAAACTAGTGTATAAACATGATAGTCCTATGTTTAACTTTTTGAGTAGCCTCTAAACTGTTTTCCACAGTGGCTGCACCATTTTATATTTCTACCACCAATGTATGAGGGTTCCAGTTTTTCCATATACTTGCCATTACTTTTTTTAAAAAATTACTATAGCCATCCTAGCAGATATGATACGGTATCTCACTATGATTTGGATTTGCTTTTCCCTAATGACTAATGATGTTGAACATTTTCTCTTGTGCTTTTTAGCCATTAGTATATTTTGGAGAACTATTCAAATCCATTGCACATTTTTTAAAAAGTTAAATTTATTGCGGTGACATTGGTTAATAAAATTATATGGGTTTCAAATACACAATTCTGTGATACATCATCTGTATATTGCATTGTGTGTTTACCACCCAAAGTCTGATCTTCTTTTGTTACCATATATCTGACCCCCTTTATCCTTGGAAGCTCCCCATTCCCCTTTTCCTTTGGTGAAGACCATACTGTTATCTGTGTCTATGACTTTCTGTTTGTTTTTCATGTTTGTTCATTTGTTGCTTTCAGTTTCATGTCCCACATATGTGTGAAATCATGTGGTTTTTTGCTTTTTCTCTCTGACTTATTTCACTTAGCACGATATTTTCAAGATTCATCCATGTTGTTGCAAATGGCAGTGTTTCATCATTTCTTATCCTTGCCCATTTTTAAATTGGGCTATTATTATAAGACAATTTGGTTTTTAAAACTGATATTAAAAGTTAGTTTTATTCTTTGTTGCCACAAATTTACACATACAGGATCACTGAGTGATCCACTGAGTAAAGATACTAGGCTAAATTGTGAATTGTGTTGGCCTCATAATTCATAAGGCAGGAAGCTTTTTGTCTTACTCTATCTTGGAAAATAATAGCATTGTTATTTTAAAAAAGCAAGCTAGCACTTTCTAGAAGGACAAAATACATTACCTCTATAAAATAACCTTTCCTTTTCCTTCAGACATTTGCTTCATCATTGTTTCCAGGCCTTGATGGATCATGGTGTGAAAGTTGCTTCAGTCTTGGCCTATTCATTCAGTAGAAGGTGCTCTTATATTGCGGAATCAGATGCTGCAGTAAAGGAAAAAGCCATTCAGGTTGGCTTTGTTTTAGGTAAGTAATGTTACAATAGAGGAATGTTTTGCCCTGTGACATGATTCAGAATTAAACCTTCTAACAATTCAGGATTCTCCCAGGACATTCCCACAGTCTACTTAAGGAGGTTGTGAGAAAAATATCAGAAAAACTAGGTGTGATTTATTGAATATTAACTTTTGTGGCATTTAAGTGCTATCTTTCTAATTCCTCATGACATTTCAGTCATGTGTTAGTATTAAGAGTATTTGAAAAATGAGGAAAAAGATTAAAAAGTATTAAGTAACTTGCTCAAGTCACATAGCTAATAGTGGGGCTAAGCTTAGAATCTTGTGTCTATGTGATTTCAGGCCACATATCTTTCCACCATGTCATGCTGCCAGCAGTCTCTTTCACCAGCTTACTGTGTGCTCTGACGTGGGAGTTCATTCTTTTGGGGCCTCAGTTTTTCCATCTGTAAAATGAGAGTAGTTCTGAAATTGTTCATGCAATTAGGAATATTATGAGAATACTAACAACATAAATTGAAAAGGATTTTAAGGTTTTATATGCTGTCTGTATAGAAGAATACTATTTAGTGTTTGGATAACATTTTATATGGTTTTCAGGAAATCTCTATAAATGTTTCAGACAATTATTTATTAAAGTTGTTGCTACCTTTTTTACTTTCTTTTTAAACATTTTTATTTTGAAATGATTGTAGGTTTGACATACAATATTAAAATCAGGAAGTTGGCACTAATTTAATACTGCTGACTAGACCTTACTGTTAAATAGACCCTATTTAATTTCTACTGTTTTTTTCTGTCACACACATGTGTGTTTCTGTGCAGTTGCTTGAAGGTGAAGATTCATGCAGCTGTTGTTAACATCAAAATATAGGGCTGTTCCATCACCAAGACTACCTTTCATTTTTAACTTCTCATATTAATACGTGCATGCGCGCGCGCGCTCTCTCTCTCTCTCTCTCTCTCTCACACACACACACACACACACACACACACACACACACACACAAGTGCATATATACTTTCTTTGTCAGCAAGTTTTCATGGTCATTTCCTCCAATCTTAAGAATAATTCTTTGTAGTGGTCATAGACAGTTTGCTGGAGAAACTCCAGGACATTTTTTCTGAAAAGAACCCTCAGCATTTATGCTTTGATAGTCCCATGTAATTTAAATTGCAGCAAAGAATTATGGAATTAATGACCAAAAAATGTCTCTAACAGAGTGTTTGTGATCTTGGTGAATGTTAGGCTGACATTCCTTTAGTCTTAGGTGGTCATGTAAAACTCTGTGGGAGAAATAGAGTAGTAAGGAACGTGAACGTGTTCATTAGGTGTTCATTAAGGTCCTCTGTTACTTCTACAAACACAACAATTGGGCCATTGAAATGAGCCAGGTTGAAGAAATATCTTGGAGAAGAACCAAGTCCTAGAAAAGTCAATTATATTATAAATCTTAATGTTCAAATTATCAAAACAGTGCAAAAACTTCATGTAAGAAGTAGACAGTGATGGAGGTAATTTTTTAAATAACAGCCTTACTGAGATATAATTCACATACCATGCATTTCACCTGTATAAAGTGTCCAATTCAAAGATTTTTAATATATTCACAGAGTTGTGAAAACATTACCATGGTAAGTTTTAGAACATTGTCAGCACCCCCAAAAACCCATACCCACCCACAGTCATTCTTCATTTCCTTCCAGTACCTCTAACCCAGTCTCTATAGATTTTCCTGGCCTAGATGTTTTATATAAATGGACTCATAAAGTATTTTTTTATGATTTTTGTGACTGGCTGGTTTCATTTAGCATGTTTTCAAGGTCCATCCATGTTGTATAGAGAGAATTTAATGTAAAGAATTTTAAAACAGGTATTAGAGAACTGAAACAAACAAAAAGGGAACACTTGGGTATTATGGACACAACTGCAGGGATTAACTACCATACCTAGGGCTTAGGAAACTAAGGGATGGTGTCGGAATTAAAGTTTAGAAACTTGATGAGGTGCCTCACAGAGTTGGGATACTGCTAGGCTGCAGGGGCCCATGGGTCTAGAACTTAGACCTCTAGGAGGGCACCTAGCTGGCTGGTATCTCTGATCAGAGGGCTGTGAATCTAGTTCTGCAAGTATTAGAAAACTGTAGCCGAAATTGGCTTACTGGAGTGAATTGCCACAGCCAGAGTAAAGATCATTACCCTGGGGGCTTTGCTGTCAGCAAGAGCCTTGCTGACCGAAACTGGAAGCAAACAGGAAGGAGTGTCTCTTGTTCCTCCCCTCCCAGTCTAGTGCCTCTTTTTGGCAGAGACTACAGGGAGCCCGCTGGCAAAGGAGAAATATGTTTGCAGAGTCCTAGCTCCCCAGTGTTACAAAACAGAGTCTAAAAGGGTTGATTCAAAGCTGAGAGACAATAGCCTAATAACCAGCACAACACATAATACATTAGGATGGTGAGTAGAAGGCTGCTTAGTATGAGTATGTATAATAACAATATTATTCAGTCATTTGGTGAGGGCCCTAAAATGTTCTAAAGCATACGTCTCTCCAATTAAAACGATATTTGGTTGGCCCTGGCTGGTGTGGCTCAGTGGATTGAGCACTGGCCTGTGAACTGAAAGGTCACTGGTTTCATTCCCTGTAAGGGCACGTGCCTGGGTTGTGGACCAGGTCCCCAGTTGGGGCGGGGTGTGAGAGGCAACTAACCGATGTTTCTCTCCCTCTCTTTCTCCCTCCCTTCCTTTCTCTCTGAAAATAAATAAATAAAATCTTTTAAAAAATGATATTTGTTCGATTACATGTAGCTTTAATTAAACTTAAAAACATGGATATAAACAAAATATATTCTCTTGACTCAGGCACTGTTGACACTGTTAAGACTACTGACACTATTTAAAATATATTAAAATTAAAAAATAAAAATACATGAGGGGCTAAAAATTAGATGGACAAGTATCCTAAGTCAATGATGCCCAGTGCTAGTGGAGGATAGTAATTTAATTACTTGCTAAAAAAATGAGTTGAGCAATATCACCATTTCTTGTGTTTCTCAATGATGTACCTGCTCCTTACTAAGAAGATTAAGTTTAATTCACATTCCTTTATCTTCTTTGGGACTGGGTATGGAGAAATTGAAAAGTTATATTTAGCCTACAAGGTGAAAATATCAGAATTATTAGAATATAGTAGCTAATTAACTGAAAAAATGTCAACTCTTTAGGCTGTGGAGTATTCTTAGAGAGTTAATATTCTTGACTCCTTATTCAAGGTCTCAATTTTTATCTATTTCCTTCAGTTTGAAAAAAAATAATTTCACAGTTTGTATCATTGTTTTGGGCTAAACACAGGAGTTTAATATTAAAGGTTTTTCCATTTTAGATAATATTTATTATAAACATGTCATTTCAGCTTTCAGGTGATTTATTAAATTACCTAAAGTGACTGGTTTTTCTTGTCTTTAGGTGGCTTTCTTTCCGATGCAGGCTGGTACAGTGATGCTGAGAAAGTTTTTCTGTCCTGCCTTCAGTTGTGTACTCTACATGATGAGATGCTTCATTGGTTTCGTGCAGTGGAATGTTGTGTGAGGTAGGTTGGAACAGATCCTGCCATTACAGGCTATAGTGGTAAATGGCTTTTATGGTTTTAACTCTTTTAAGTGTAGGTCAACATTGGAATCAACTTCTGAGGTGATGTTTATATGTCAGAGTTTCACTATTCTGGCCTCCTGTCTGTCGTCCCCAAAATAGGATTAACTTGCTATAGTTAGCTTAGATTTGAGTATTATGAACCAGACTATACATTTATAGTTTTGCTTTGTCAGAGAACTTGCTTGTTCATTCATTCAGCAGATATTTATTAATGCCTAGTATATACCAGGAACTGTGGTAAACATTGGATGCTAGGAGAAGAAACACACTTTTCTCTTGGGTGTTACTATTTTTCTAACCCCTGCTCTATATACACTTCTAGAATCATGTATAACAAGATTAGTATTTTACTTATAAATGTTTTCTTCAAAAGTGCATTTTTTAACAGGTACTTAAAGGAAAGGCAAGCAAATCTAGAAGTACAGTAACTTTGGTCTTACTGTCCTTATTTTTTGCACATGTAACATTTAGTTTTAGCTATTTTCGTATAGGTTTTCTCTCTGTTCCTCAATTTCATTTGACTTTCTTTTTCCTTTTTTAAAGATTTTATTTATTTTATTTTTAGACAGGGGAAGGGAGGGAGAAAGGGAGAGAAACATCAACGTGTGGTCACCTCTTGCACACCCCAACTGGCGACCCTTTGGTTCACAGGCACGCGCTCAATCCACTGAGCCATATCAGCAAGGCTGATTGGGCTTTTCTTAAAAATATTTTTTTAAAAATAAAACTAAAGAGTAATTAAAATAAAGTTTTAAAAAATTCATAGAAATTTTCCTTTCTAAGTTACCTAGAGTCTGGTCAATTTACTGAATATTTTGTATTCATCCATCTTTATTGAATATCAAGTAATATTTTATTGATGTCTTAGAGATGAAGTATCTTAGAGTTTGTTGGTCTACCCTAACATCTGTCTCCCCCCACTAGAATGAAGCTTTTTTGGTTACGGATTCTCTCTCTCTCTCTTGATCACCACTACATCCCTTGCCCCTGGACAAATGATTAGTACATAATTGACGCTCCGTCAGTACCTGACTGTGAGAGTCTCAAAACTTTATTATCTGAGCTACCATATTTTTTCTTTAAAAAAAATTTTTTTTGTACTTTTTTCTCTTACCATTTATATATTTTTGTTTACTGCAATCTTTTACTGAATTTCAGTTCTATTTTCCTGTGTATGGTTTTTATTGTGATGGAAGTCATTGCAAACTTTGGTCATAAGATCAGCAGTTTGACAGTTGAAATGATATTGCCCCTCTATTATGTATGAATGCAGTCACTTTAGCATGAAATTTTTCTGTATATCAGGACATGCATTTTTTCTATTTTTATGCTTCTGCTTAAAAAATATAAATTTAATAATGCATTTATTGAAGAGTAGCCTGATAAGTTATTACATTTAGTTTTGCTTTAAGTTGGAATTTGGTATTATGAATGAAATATGCTCCATTCAAAATTTTTGATT
Organism: Macrotus californicus; assembly: GCA_007922815.1. Classification (NCBI taxonomy): domain Eukaryota; kingdom Metazoa; phylum Chordata; class Mammalia; order Chiroptera; family Phyllostomidae; genus Macrotus; species Macrotus californicus. The sequence goes on from VMDR010030425.1 coordinate 7,150, forward strand.
GGCCTTGGTGTATTATTTTGCTTGAGTGTTCTAGTCTTTTTTAAAAGTAGGTAACTATGTGAGTGTTGGGAGAATGCACACTTAATACTTTATTGACTAGTTCTTGTTCATTTGAAGTGACTGTTTTTCTTACAGTACAGAGGATTGATAGAGATTAAAGATCGTTAGAATGTTTCTTTTTAATATATAATCTTTATTATGTTTTTTCCATTACCATTTAGTCCCCCCACCCCCAACCCAGCAATCACCACCGTGTTGTCCATGCCCATGAGTCCTTTTAGAATGCTTTTTAATCCTGGGTGATTGATCTATTAATATAAGTATCTGGGTTTTTAATACTCCTGAAGAATGCTTTCCAACCTCTCTATACTTGGGTGATTTTACAGAGAGACATTGATTTTTTATGCATTCATTGGTTGATTCTTATATGTGCCCTGACCAAGGATCGAACTTGCAACCTTGGCATATCAGGATGCTGCTGTAACCAGTTGAGCCACCTGGCTAGGACTTTTTTTTTTTTTTTTTAATGTTTTTTATACCTTGTTCTTTTTCAGGCCTGAACATTTTCAGAAAATTGTATTGTCATGAGACATGGACATAATGTTCTAGCCAGCATTATAATAGAAACATAAATGCATGTCCAGTCCTAACACTATTCTCCTGTCTTATATGTCTGCTGTTGCTGTCTACACCTAAAGCGTTTCACTACTCTTGCATAGCATTAGATAGTTAGCATGGTTTTACAGTCACTTTATGTAAAGAACGGTGTAGTTTTCCACCATAGAGGTAAAGGTTATGAAGGAACTCTAACAATACCACTGTTTTTAATGAATTTATCTTACCAGAAAGATAATCAAAAATGAGACTTTATGAAGGAACATGAAATGAGTGGTAACTGATCAAGTGTTGCACAAATATACTAGAAAGAAGAATGGAAAGTAATGATAGGTAATAGTATTTCATGTTGATTTTTATTTTCTTCATTGCCTTCCAAATTTTTTATAAGATTGCATTACTTTTGGATTTAGACACTGAGTAAGTGTTAGATGTAGCTAGATGTAGTACAGGCTCAGTGCACAAAGTAGACAGGATATTTAGAGAAGACAAGATTCTCAAAGTTGGGTGAGATTAATCATGGATAGCTTTCTGGAAGAGCATATACTTCATGTGCATTGTACTCGATCCCAGTTTGGCGCAGACAGCTGTTTTCCGGTGCCGCCTTATTTCTTATATCTCATTACCTTAACTCACCTGTGTGCTGCATAACCATCTGTACGAGGTCATCAGGCCAGCCCTGCTGGAAATATCAGAAATAGAGGAAAGTTCTTTGTGCTTTTGTAGGTTACTTCATGTGCGAAATGGAAACTGCAAATACCATCTGGGTGAGGAAACATTTAAGTTAGCTCAGACATACATGGATAAACTCTCCAAACATGGCCAGCAAGCAAACAAAGCGGCGCTCTATGGAGAATTGTGTGCACTCCTGTTTGCAAAAAGTCACTATGATGAGGTGAGTGTTTTGAAGTGCATTTCATTGTGACCAGTAAGTATTCATAAAACACAGGGTAAATCATAACTCTCCTATTTGTCTTAATACATCTCCTTTTCACTTGCTAGGTTTACTTAAAGCAGTACACATTTGAATTGAATATTTAAAATCAGGCAAAGATGTATTCTGTGACATGGGTTTTAAACTATACATGTAAGATTTAGGCCCTGTTTGGTTTTTGTTTTTTACTTGACCAGCTGTATTTCTGCCTAAATTATTTTGATGAACATGGTATGCTAAATAAACCTTAAGTAGATTGGATATGTAGATAAAGTAGATTGGACTTTTTATTGGATATGTAGCTCTGGATGAACTCTCATAATTTGAAAGCATTCATTTCAAGGGGAAGCTAGATTTTATTTATACTTTATTATATTGTTTTGTACCTTCTTCTTACTAATGGGAAAGATAGCTTCACTCCTGGCTTTATACTGCTAAATTCATGCTTCATGAATGAATGCATAGTTGAGAAATGACTTATGTATTTACTTGGTTGCTTTATTTGTGGAAGAATATCATAATTATTTCATGCTGTCAGCTAGCTGTCATTTAGCTTTCATATTTTAAAATTATTCCTATCTTGATTTTTGCCCCATTAATTTAAATATATATTGCATATTTAAAGGAAAGTTTCAATGAGAAGTGAAACTAGACAATTCTAAAATGATTATAAAGTGATACTATGCAACTCCAGTGCTCATCTTGCTTTTAATATTTATATGAGAAGGTACTGAACCCATCTATAAAAATTTAAAATCCTTATTAGCATGCCTGCAATTTTTCACGTAGTTTATGTATGTTCTAATTACTTTTGATGCTGAAATCCTGTAACTGCTGAATCAGTCTTGTTGACGGATTGTTTTGCTGCCCCTTGTGTGCAGTGTCTGTTCCATAGCTTATCAACCCAGGTATAGAACTTAAACCCTTTCTGTGATTTTCATACACCAAAAACAAAGAACTCCATTCACAGAAGGCCTTTGTGTGAATAGCCTAATTTACTAGAAATGAGAATGAGGAACAGCGAATTGAGTATTAGAAATACCTGTCCTAAAAGCTCTTCAGGTGCCCCACTGTCTTTGTGTGTTTTACATAGGAACTCGGCGGTCTCTGGTGCTTTTTGCATCTCTTTCCACCCTTATTTTTCATACTGCCCTCTAGAACTCTGCACTCTTCTTTCTGTTACATAGAGTAATTCCAATCTTGCTCTTCTTTACTCCCATACCCTGCCACAGGCTCATCTTAATATAGCCAGATCCACCAGTGTAGTGTGTTCAATGGGACAAAGTGACTTTTATTTACCAGTTTCCACTTTCTTTATTAGGCAGTTACTATTTAATTGACCGTTACTTTCTTTCAACATTTGCATTGGGGTTTACACTGTGCCTTATTCATGGTGTTGGCAACTCTCAGCACGTTCGTGAGGAGTGTTTATAGTTGTTTCTTGGATAATTTTGATAGTTCATTCTTTTAAAGATAAATAAATTTGTCAGTTATATCCATAGAAAAGGACACAAATCTTGAGGATATAGTTTGATGAATTACCAGCATATGATATGAGTTACGGTAGGTTAGGGTAGGCTAGGCTCTGCTGAGGTAATATCAACCCCAAAATAGAGGTGGCTTGAAACAGTGAAAGTTTATTTTACTCTCATGCTACAGCCTGTCTTGGGGATCTCTGTGGCTCTGCTTAACATTATATCTTCACTTTGCTCAAAACCCCATGTGGTAAAGCAGTTTCTATCTGGAACGTTAGAGCTGGTTCTTTCTAGAACCAGCCTTGTTGCAGAGGCAGAAATATCATCATAGGGATATACTACTGGCTCCTAGAAATTTATCCCAGAAATGGCACATTTCACTTTTGCTCATATTTCAATTGGCCAAAGGAAATCGCATGACCACTCTTTAATGTGGAAGGGAAGTATTGTATATCCTTCCCTGATGAGGGGCAGTAAATATTTTAAATCACTCTTAGAGTCTACCACACTTACAAAGTTTTTACTTCATTATTCTGGAACAGACTCAGCTTATACACTATCGTATAAACAAACCAGTTTTGTGGGTTTTTTGGCCTAAGTTACATACATTTTATTTTCATCAAAATTGCTTCTGAATAGATAGAATTGCTTCTTTCTTCAGAAGAGAAGAAAGCTCGCAGAGGAAAACAAATGTTTCCTTTCTAATGCTTTATAATTTGTCTTCCCCCATTCCTTGTGATATCTTCATAATATTTTTTTGTTTCTTTTAAGCTTTCTTACTATCCAAAGTAATTTATTTTACTTTTTTTCCCCTTTCTCCCACTAAGTACTAGGAGAGAAGGATCATTTTATGTCCTCCACTAGATACCTAGATACTGACACACTGCCTGGCACTTAACCTCTCTGCACCTGTTTTTCGTAGTAATACTATGTACCTCATAAGACTGTAGTGTCCGTTAAATGTATCGATGCACGTGAAGTGCTTGGAACAGTAGCTGGCACAAAAGAATCCCTCAACTAAACAGGTGATTGAGATACAGAATAGTGAGCATTACAGTAGGGGAAGGACAGCACAGGAAACCTAGTCTAGGACTGAAACCTGAGAGACAAGGTCGATGGGTTAAGAGGTTGGAGGCAGGAGCAACGTATTCTGAGGCAGAGGGAGTAGTGTGTGCAAGGGCCTCTGGGCAAGAGAGAAGAGAACATGGCTCTGATTTCCCAAATGTGTGTCACATATCCGAAGAAAAATGTAATATACTTTCAAGTGAACTTAGCCTTAGAAAATTTTCAGTGTAAATATTTTTTGTGTGTTTTTATTCAAGTACTTGAAAGCTTGTAAGAAAAATTCACAATTATTTCATTAGACATTATCATTTTGATTTATCAGTTTTTGCTCTTCTGTATATGTATATATTTTTAGGCATATAAATGGTGCATTGAGGCAATGAAAGAAATCACAGCAGGCTTACCAGTCAAAGTTGTGGTGGATGTTTTAAGACAAGCTTCTAAGGTGAGTATAATGTTAAAATTATTAAATTAATTATAGAATTTAGCAAGCTTTAAATTTGTTTTAATTAACTTGTTATTTAACAAATTAGGTATTGCATACTCCATGGACTGAAAGGTGTATTTTCTAAATTTCTGTTCTCAGTTTTAGAAACCAGATTTCTGAAACTGTCACACATAGACTTTACCTAATTTTATTATACCCAGAAAACCCTTGAAAATTTTTATCATAATTCAGCTCTCTGAAGTACAGATGAAGATAGCATTGTGATGCTGTCCTGCCTGAATTTGGTTTTGTTTTCCTTAACCCTTTACAACACCCTGAATTCCTTATGCCGTGGTTGTATGGGTTTTGGTCACTCTTCTCCTAGAAGATAGCGTTGTGTTAAGTCTTTTGGTCATAATATTGCAGTCTCACAGTATGACAGCTTTCTGGTATGACAGCATGACAGTATTGACCTGGTGGGCAATACTTACTTGATTTTCCTGTAGTTTCTCTTCTGTAAATAAATGCATTAAATCTTTGAGGCCAGTTACTTATATTTAAAAATTGTTGCTGCGATGCACTGAGGCTTTAAAAGTATTGATGTACATTTCACATATACTCTTATACGCAGAGGTTTTTCAGTTTTGAATATTCCATTTTGGTTAGTTTTACTTATGGAAATTTCAATTAGAAGGAATATTCTAAAATTACAGAT
>VMDR010030426.1:0-12396 GCA_007922815.1 Macrotus californicus
CAAGGGCTGTAACTTTAAATTAGAGATTATTTCAGTCTTCCTTTTAATGAGTTTTTCAAATGTGATCAATGTTCCAGCACGGCATCACAATTGTGATAAGCATTAAAAAGCCAGTGGAGAGTGGAGTGAGACTGAGTTTTTAATCAGCTCTGGATTTAGAGTTTGGTTGTGTCATCTATCAGCTGTGGGACTTGAATCTCTCTGAACTTCCATTGACTCATCAATAAATGGGAGGAACAAGGATACCTACATCTTTAAAGTTTTCGTGAAAATAATATTTATCAGTTACCTATTGTGCCCAGCGTATTATAACTGCTTAAAAAAGAAAAGTGAAAGCCACCAACATTGTTACAGAAGTGGTTGGGATGTAAGCCATCTGTGATTCTCTGTAAAGCCAGCCATTTGATTTCCGGAGAACCAAATCTGTAGTTAATGTCAGTTAAGCAGGAGTTGGCCAAGGAGGTCTAAACGCTTTGAAGTCCTCCTAGAACTAACACAGTGCTTCGCAAACTGTCATGTGCCTATGAATCACCCGGGAAGCTTGTGTGATGCTGATTCTGTTTTAGAAGGTTTGCTGGAGATTCTACATTTCAAACCAGCTCCCAGAGATCGTAACAAGGTCCCTCACCCATGGACCCCCTTTGTGGTAAAATGGGTCAGGTACTAGGCAAACTCTTGGGGTAATTGTTATCATGGAAAAGGTAGTTTCAGTTTTCTTCTAACAACAACACAATATATTATTTTATACACCACTCTTCATTTTAAAAATTAGTTTTCCACATGTCATCTACAAATTGCACAGTTACAGAAAGGTTAAAATACACCAAATCCAAATATTCTTGTCACGTGGCGTAAATATTGTTTAGATTTATTTATTTATCCAGCTTTCTTGAAATATAATTGGCATATAACATTGACTAAGTTTAAGGCGTACAATCTGTTGATCTGACTCACTTTTATATTGCAAAATGATGACCACTGTAGCTTTAGCTAACACGTTCATCATGTCACATAATCACCATTTCCTTTTTGTGGTGAGAACATTTAAGATTTACTCTTTCGGCTACTTTTGAGTGTGTAATACAGCATTGTTAACTACAATTACCGGACTGTGCGTTAGATCCCCAGAATTTAGTTTATCACAGAGAGTTTGGCCTGTTCACCGGCATTTTCCATTTTCTACGCTCCTAGCCCCTGGAAACCATCATTTTACTCTCCGCTTCTATCCGTTCGGATTTCTTAGATTCCACATAGAGGTGAGGTCATGCCGTACTAATCTTTCTCTGTTTGACTTGCTTTATTTAGTGTTCTGCCTTCAAGGTCCATTCATGCTGTTGCAAATGGCAGGATTTCCACCTTTCTTGTGGCTGAGTAATATTCCATTGCATATTTATAGTGTACGTTCTTCGTCTATCCATTGACTGACACTTAGCTTGCTTCCATAATTTGACTATTGTGGATAGTGCTGCACATGAACATGAGGGTGCAGATACCTCTTTGACATGGTGAATTGTGTTTCTTTTGGATGCATACTCAGAAATGGAATTGCTGGGTCAAAGGGTGGTTCTATTTTTAATTCTCTGAGGAACTTCCACTCTGTTTTCCAAAGAGGCTGTACCAGTGTGCATAACCACCGACAATGCACGAAACTTCTCTTTCCTCTGCGTCCTTGCCAACATGTGGTATCTGTTGGCTTTTTGATGGCAGCTATTCTGAGTGCAGTGAGGTGATAATGTCATTGAGATTTTGATTTGCATTTACCTGATGATTCATGATGGGGAACATCTTTTCATGTAGCTGTTGGTCATTTGTATATATTTCTTGGGAAAATGTTTACTCAGTTCCTTTGACCATTCCTAAATGTTTTTTCTAAAAAATCACTTCATATTTATATGGCTCACACCTAGCACGATACCTGGCTCATAGTAGATGGTCAAGAATTGCATATTGATTATCCTGAGGATTATAAACAGTGGTAGGTGCTATGGTTTTCCACCCCGGCTACATAGGAATTACCTGGAAGTCTTTTAAAATGTACTTATTCTTGGCCCCTCCCCAGGCCAATTAAATTAATATCTCTCTTGGTGGGTCTTGGTATATTTTTAAAGCTTCCCAGGCGATTCCAGGGCAGCCAGGACTGAGCCATTAAAATGAGTATCAACAAACACCAAGACATTTTCTCTAAACACTTACCTGTGGGCTCCTCCAGGTCACTTACCTGATTTCTATTACACCATTCCCTGCCTGCATTCAGCATAAATGTTAATATGTCCTAAGAGCCCTCTGCTAAAAATGCTGAGCACAAAATGTCCCCGGGGCCATTTTAATTTTTTAACTGTCTTTTGCCATCCTGGGCTGGTCTCCCATCTCCTCCCTGCTAACTAGCTTTTAAAGACTATTTTAATTTATTTTATTTTTACTACAAAAGTAATGCAGGTTTATATATTTTTTAAAAATCCAAGCAATACAAAGGGTGAAGAAATTAAAAGTTAAAAAAACACCTTCTTTTCTGCACATCATTCCTACTTCATTCCCCCAGATCACCTCTGTTGCTGGTTTTTGTGTATGCTTCCAGTAATTTCCACACGCGTACCATCACATACACACCACAAACACACACTCAGTTATGCCCTCATGCTGACAACTTGCTTTTTCACTTAACAACATACCTTGGAGACATTTCCATTAACAGGTACAGTCCTGCCTTATTCTTTTTAAAGGATAAGGAGCATGACATCGTGTGGACATATCATAACAATTTAACAAGATCCTCATTAAGTTGTATATTGAATTTTTCCAGTTTGTAAGTCCTGTATAAAAATCAGTGCCACAGTGATCATCCTTGTGCATGTCTTTATGTAACTGTGGCTCTCTGTTAAAAAATGTTTTATGTGTAACTGTCCAACTTGCCCTTCCACCAGCTGTTCTTGGCACTTTTGCTTGTGCTGTCCCTTCAGTCTCGAAAGCTCTTCCTTCAGATCTTCATACTGGACAGCTTTTTCTCCTCATTCAGAGTTCAACATCCCCAGACAGGCCTTTTTTGGAACACCCCTACCACCTTACTCTCTACTTCTGGCTTTTTCTAGAATAATGGACAGAAATAGAATAGAATTACAGATTTGAAAGGGACTTTAAATATCATGTGGTTAAATCATCTCTCTTATTGAGTAAAAAAAAAAAAGAAACAAAACCCCGATTTTTAGAGAGGTAATATGATTAACTGAAGGCCTCTGAAAGAATCCAGAGTGGAACCCTGTCTTCAGACTCTTTCCAGACAGCTAAATTTGACTCTCTTGGTCACATGTTTGTCTGGGAATTAAATGAGAGAGAAAGCAAAGTAAGAAATGCCACCTTCTTTCCCTCCACTCATTTGCCCAGAGGTTCCCTCCAGTTTCATAGACCCCGGTACATTTACCAAAATTTGTTGTAAACTGCCGAGATGCACAGCCCCCCAGAATGTCCTCACACTAGGACCTGCTCTGTGTGTGTGTGTGTAAGGAGGAGGGATAACAGGGAGTTCTGTGATGATTTATTCTTCATATCCGGCTCTTTAGGAGGGAAAAAGCCCTGACTTGTAGCATTTTCTGATTTCCACGTGGTAAATATTCCCTCCACTGCAGACGTCTCAAGCCGCTGGTGTGGCGTCACTGAACACAGAGTCGGGAAGAGCTGAGAAGCAGCGCGTCCTTACATTGTGTCCCTCAGTCCAGTGCAGTAGGTGTAAAGCACCTCAAAAACATAGTTAACGATAAGATATAAGAAACGTACAACAGCCAAATGTGAGGTGTTGAGAATTTGTCACTTATGCATAAGTATATAATTTAATTTGTAATAATGGCTGTATTTAACAGTGGTCTGGCACAATTCCTGAAAAGTCAGCAATTGGCTGTCACCAGCGGACTGGAGACATATCCACAATAGTACCTTCCCGGACGGTGGGTAGGAACTCCACGTCAGCAGTTACAGCAGACCTCAGAGGAGGCTTCCAGCGCATAGGCCACTGAAGGGGAGCAGAATTCGCCACCTCAAAACATGTCTCTTTGGTACAAGGATTATTTTAGGCTAATTACTTTTAAGAAACAGCAGACAGAAGGAAAGCTCTGAAAACTGAGTAGAAGTTACTCTTTTATAAGAGACAGTTATATTTATAAGGGAAATCTCCATTTGTAAGCATCTCTCTCTCCCCCTCCACCAGCCCCTGCACCAGGAAGAAGAGGATGACAAAAATCTCTAGAAACTCTCATCAGTGGACAAAGCAAGTGACAAATCTGCATATCATCCTTACTCTTGTTTGTTGTGCTTTGCCTGCTAACCTCCGATAAATGGCCTCCCCGACCTCCAATATCTGTATCTATATCTGTACCTAGTCACCCAAGGACACATTTTTTCATTGCTTTTTTTTAGGGAGAGAGGAAGGCAGAGAGAGAAACATCGATGTGAGAGAGAAGCATAGATTTGTTGCCTCCCGTAGGTACCTGGACCAGGGATCATACGTGTCTGGACATGGGATTGAACCTGCAACCTAGCTATGTGCCCTGACTGGGAATCAAACCCACAGCCCTTCGGATATGGGACAGTGCTCCAACCAACTGAGCCACACTGGCCAGGGCAACATCTTTTGTCTTTAGCTGGAAATGGTATTTAAGGCAGTGACTCGGGCCATTTTAGAGATTTTCTCAATTTTCCTGGGTATCTCCCATGGATACAGGAAGTATACATGCTATTAAACTTCCGTTTGTTTTTTTCCTGTTAGTGTGTCTTTTATTAAGGGGAGGGTGTTCAGCCAAGAACCTAGAAGGACAGAGGGAAAATTATTTTTCCTTCTCAACACAAACGTGATTCTGTTGTGCTGAGATCCTGTTTTCATACATGGTATGGTGGGGCCTGGGACATCCAGAGCTCTCCACCATCACCTCTGGCTGCAGGAAGCCTCATTCTGTCAGCTGTGTCTGCTGTGCAGATGGGACATTTCCACTGTGCTGTGACGTCACATGAAAAAGTCTGGGAAGCGCTGCCTCTGAACACACACTGCCTCATTTCAGGCCGCTTCTCTCTCGAGCCAGTGTCCAACCGCGTATTGACTAAAGTTTATCTTTTTCTGTATTTTTTATGTAGTAATAATCTAAAAGTACAACAGACAAATAACCAGCAAATATTAATCATATATTATATGTTACAGAGTCTGGGAACATTACAAGGAAAAATGCAATAAAATTCCAACCCTGAAAGAACCTATAATCTAGTTACAGAGATAAGATTAACACTTCAAATAATCACAAAAGCAATAGAAGATAGTAAATGTGCATAATAAAAGAGGAAGTGACATAGCACAGACCATACTGTCATTGAACTTCAGAGAAGGGGTTGAGAAAACAGAAGGAAAGCCATCTGATTTTACCTTCTCGGGTCACAGTTATAGGACTCCAGTGGTGATCAACCCAAGTGATTCCTTACCAGTTGTGTGGAAGAGAGGTGGGTCCAGCTGTCCTCGTGCCAGGCCTCCACTTAACAGTGCACTCAGTAACCCAGACCTGTCTTGTCCAGGCACTGTTCTCAGGGTGCTTCCCCATGGGGAGGTGCAATGCTGAGGGCCCTCAAACAAATTGTACTTTATTTTAAATCAGAAGAAAAAATAGGCACTTTAGGTCAAAGAAAAGTTTCAATATATGACATTAATCTATTGGTCTTTTAGCAATGCAGTCATAAAATGTAATTTTTAATAGTTTTGTGGAGGGAAGGACCAAGGAAGGCAAAAGTGCCTTCCCCTGAAATTCTTAATGAGGCTCGACGCGCCTCAGCACTGCAGAAAGAGAAAATGGCGAATAAGGCAAACGAGACCTGCTTTCATAGAATGTCCGTTTATTTAGCAGGAAAGACCGTTAATAAGCCAATAAAATCAATAAGAGAGACAGTTTCAGACAGCAATAAGGGAAAGGCTGTTTAAGACAATAAAACATAGCTTGATAGAGAGTAATAGCATGGGAATGTTGCAAATAAAAGGCCTTTCTATGGAAGTTGAGTTCTGAATGATGAGAAAAAGCCAGTCCAATCTAAAGATCTGAAGGGCTTTGCCAGACAGAAGGAACAGCGTGGGCAAAGGTGCTGAGTCAGGAATGAGCTTGGTGGAATGCAGGAGCCAAAAGTCGGATGGGCTGGCTTGTAGAGGGAAAGGAGAGGAGAGAGGAGCAGAAGAGGTGGGAGTGGTAGGAGGGGCTAGTGCATGGAGACTTGAGGCCATTTAAGGGTATTGGATTTGGTGTTGGGAGCGGTGGGCAACTATTGGAGCTGTTTAAAGAGGGAAAGAACAGACTCTAACATGCATAACAATAAGATCACTTAGGTTCAGTGTGAAATATAGCCTGGAAACAGGGGAGACCGGCTAAGAAACCTGTGTGTTAATGCTGGTGAGCCATGAGGACCCTTAGGTCAGGGTGGTAGCCCTGAAGATGGAAAGAAAAGGGTGCATCCAGGATGTATTCTGGCTGGAGGGTAGCAGGAATGGGTGTTGGGAGGCGTGGGAAAGAGAGTATCCAGGATGGTCAGAAGCCCTAGCAGTTTTCATGGACGAGATGATTATACAATTTGAAAGTGGATCATTTCATAAAGAAAATAAAAACTATATTTTTCACCAACTTGAGAGCTTGCTTTAGATTATTAGACTATAAAAATACACCAAAGTTAATCGGATAAAACATGTGCATGCCTCAATTGTAGTTGTTTGTAATATTTTGGTATTTAAAAACTATTAAAGGAGGAGTATTTTAGGTTCATATTGTTTATAGAGCAGAAGATGCATTCTTAATAACTCTATTATTCTGCAATATATTTTATCATAAATATTTTGTACATAAATGAGCCACAAGGGAAAACCCAATTTTGAATGTGGAGAGTACTCAAAAACAAATGAAAATAATATGTAAACAGAAACAAAAACCCTGGCTGGTGTGGCTCAGTGGACTGAGTGCTGGCCTGCGAATCAAAGGGTCCCCAGCTTGATTCCCAGTCAGGGCACATGCCTGGGTTGCAGTCTGGGTCCCCAGTGGGGGGGCGCACAAAAGGCAACCACACATTGATGTTTCTCTCCCTTCCTCCCCCCCTTTCCCTCTCTAAAAATAAAATAAAATCTTTTAAAAAGACACTTTTAATGAGAATTTATTCCACATTGAAATAATTCCTCTGTATAAGTATTATAATTTGACTCCATTATGCAAAATTAAACAAAATGGAATGGATTAACAAATTTTTAAATTAATAGAATCTTACGTGTGGCAGAACCATGAGAATCATCTGGAGGGAGGCTGCAATGAAGTTCAAAAATTATTTCAGCTCTCCGAGCCCCTGATTCCTGAAAGGTAATAATGCCCAACTTATAGAATAAGGTTAAATAATGTGCAATATAAAATACATATTACAGTCTGCTACGTAAATAGAAGTATTACTTTTCAGAGATGTGGCCTGAAAAAGTGAAACAAACCAGTTATAAAACCAATTTTAATCCAGTTAGTCTTTTAAACAAATTAGTAGGATAAACCAGATTGCAGAGTAAGCATTCCAACTATCTACGAAAGCAAACAACTTTCTTTTTCCATCTTTATTGAGGACTAATTGACCAAATTGTATATGAGGTCTGTCTGGAAAAAGTCCATCCATTGTTAATATAATGAGTGGTTTGGGGGGCATCGATGTAACCTGGCAGCCAAGGAGCGTGGACTGGAATGCACATTCATGAACAATGATGACTTCACTGTACAAGTCAGTGGGGGCGGTAAACTCTTTTGAGTATGTGTACTTTGGCCGATGCATTCAAAATGACTGAGTGAGTAGAGCAACGAATCTGCATCAAATTTTACGTTAAGCTTGAACATTCCTCTACAAAAACTATTCAGATGATTCAGAAGGCCAAAGCTCTGGGCAACTGGTAATTGGTAGCTTTATCACGACAACATGCCTACTCATGCATCATGTCTCATGCAGAGTTTTTAGGTGAAACATCAAATCACCCAGGTGACTCAGCCTCCCTATAGCCCAGATTTGGCACCTTCTGGCTTTTCCCAGAACTAAAATCACCTTTGAAAGGCAAGAGATTTCAGACTCTTAGTGAGATTCAGGAACATATGATGGGGCAGCTGATGGCAATTGAGAGAACTGTGTGAGGTCCTAAGGTGCCTACTTCGAAGGGAACTGAGGTGGCATTGTCCTATGTACAATGTTTCTTGTATCTTGTTCAATAAATGACTCTTTCATAGCTCATGGCTGGAGACTTTCTGGACAGGCTCCTGTATATGTAAAGTGTACAATGTAATGGTGTGGTATACATATGCTTTGTGAAATAATTACCACAATCAGGTTAGTTAACATATCTCTGACCTCTCATAGTTACGTGTGTGTGTGTGTGTGTGTGTGTGTGTGTGTGTGTGTGTGTGTGTGTGTGTGGAGAGTGAGAATGCTGGAGATTTACTATCTTAGCAAATTTCAAATATACAAGACAGTATTATTAACCATAGATATCATACTCTCCATCAGATCTCCGGAACTTAGTCATCTTATAACTGAAGGCTTGTATCCTTTGACCAGCATCTCTCCCTTCCCCCCACCCCCAAGCCCAGGTAACTAACATCCTATTCTTGTTTCTGTAAGTTTGACTTTTTTTTTAAAGGTCCCACATGTAAGTGAGATCACACACTATTCATCTTTTTATGTCTGTCCTATCTCACTCAGCATAATGTCCTCCACGTTCATCCATGTTGCAAATGGCCAGATTTCCTTATTCCTCTTGGCTGAATAAGATTCTTGTGTCTGCGTGTATGTTGCATATGCTTTATCCATTCTTCTAGTAGTGGACACCTCAGTTGCTTCTGTATCTCGGCTATTGTGAAAAATGCTGAAGTGAACACGGGAGTGCAGGTATCTTTCGAGATAGTGGTTTCATTTCTTTTGGATACATACCCAAAAGTGGGATTGCTGAGTCATATGGCAGTGCTAGTTTTAATTTCCTGAGAAGCCTCCATACTGTTTTCCATAATGACCGTGTCCGTGTACATTCCTGCCAAAGGTGTATGAGGGTTTCCTTTCCTCAACATCTTTGAAATAAATCAACACTTATTTCTTACCATTTTGATGAAAGCTACTCCAGCACGTATGAGTGGTATCTTATTGTAGGTTTAATTTGCATTTCCCTGATTACTAGTGATATCAAACACCTTTCCTGTACTGTTGGACACTCAGCAAACCACTTTTAAGGAGTACTGAGACTACTTTAATAGTGTTGAGTTTTACAGAAAAATTAAAGTTGTATCCCGATTACATTTAATACCTAAATTATACACTCTGAGCATTCAGAGAAATCGTAGAAGTCAGCAAGTCCAGTGGTTCTCAGACTTTGGGATTTCATAGATCAGTAAATTTTCAGTAAAAAAGAAATAAGAGATTGGCATAGGGTAGGCAACCTTTCATTTGTTTATATGAGAAGGTAAAAAATACCAAATAACTACTACCATTTACTATTAAATTGATAGAAGACATTTTTATGTCAAACCTTTATTAAAGTAAAACCTTAGTGCATTGTTCACATTTTTTCTATGTTTTCACAGACTTAAATATTTGTGATCCAATTGGCAGTTCCTGATGTCTGTGCCTATTGGCAGGTGGAAATTCACCTCATTCTCAAATTTCTCGAATGATAGGAAGCTCACCAAGGACAAATCACTTGATTATTCTTAAAACTAAAGGCAAGCAGAATAAGTTTGCTTTTAGTAAACTTATAAATAGTAAAATTTACCACGATATTTCTTATGTAGCTTGTTTTTTACATTCTTCTTGAAAATATGGATTTCATAAAACATGAATTCCATTAATACAACTTTTATTTACTTACAAGTGTAATTATAACAAACCCACATTGTTCTGTTTATCAAAATGGTTTTAGCAGGATATCATAGATTATGTTATTCTGTGTGTATAACTATGTCAGAGTTACACTTTAATAAAACTGTACATTTTTCCTAGTTGAGATTAGTCTCCATTGTGAACATGTTTTATATTCCATTTTCCTTTTAGCAAGCATCAATCCATACTGTTCCGTGCCTCCTGACCTGCCCAGGGCTGACAGTGGCAGGGAGAGGATGCCCAGAGGCCTCAGAATCAGGGAAAGTAATGAGAGGTTAGCCTGGGTACCACAAAATAAAATAGATGGTGGCATTTTATCCAAATGCTAAATAAAGAACAACTGTGCCAACTTTGACCATGAAATTAATAGTTGAACTCTCATGATTAAATAGAAGAACAAGGCAATAATGAGGTCACGGGATCAGAACTTTCTGAGAATGATTTTGAAGGGGACCCTTTAATTCCTTGCTGTAGTAAGTTCATAACCAAAAAGGAGATTCTGAGCCCGATTTTTCTCTCTCCTCTCATTCTCGATGCCTTAACTCCTCGGTCCACTTCAGCCAAGGAAAATGTATGGGTCTCCTGGCATAAACTTGAGTATCAATGAGGGAGGTTTTGGAACACAGTTGCTATGAAGAATACATGTGAAACCTTATAAAACGATAGGCTATTAAAGTAAGAAATACACCAAAATGTCAACATTTATTATCTCTTGGCAGAAGAATTATAAGCACTTTAATTTTTTTCTCTTATCTTTTCTGTATTTTCCAAATGTCCTATAATGAGCATGTATCATCTTTATAATCATATGACAAAAGTCATATATATGGGGGAAAGAAAACCCCTGCCAGTATGGACTATGAAGCAATTGAATACAGAGAACGCTAGCAACGAAAGTAGAATAATTCCCCCCAAAATCTTCATATTTTAAGCACCAATGGAGTAAGACATTAAAACTAAAATGGAAGGGTGCTTGGTGCATTCTGTAAGTAAAATGTTTGCCTCACCAAAGAGACCTGCAAAGCAATTATATTTAATATGCTTAATCCATGAACTGTACCTCTAGTGATGTCGTAAGTCTTAAAAATGAGGCAACATGAATCGCGGCTAGGTTTGCTTTGTAAAACTGAAGTATTCCAAGGAGAATGAGGTGGAAGAAGTTGGGATGTAACTACCTTTCCAGGGTCTTCCTGGGAAAGTAGAACGCTGGAGTAAGTGGCATCATGTCAGAGGCATGAGGAGCCATTGAGCTTGGGGTGGTTGGTGTGGATGGAGACCCCCAGCAGTGGGGAACTCCTTTTGAGAGCTCCTTCCATCTGTGTGCACAGGTCCGGGGGCACTCCCCTGCACCTGGGCCAGTGTGGGTTGTGTTTTGGCCATCTCCCCTTGTAATGAGATTACCGCCTACCCTCCATGTAGGGCAGACCAGCCGGTCATTTGAAAATCAACACAGATGCCCTAGCAGGTGTGACTCAGTTGGTGGGAACATCATCCTGTTCGCCAGCTTGATCCCGAGTCAGGGAGCCTATGAGAGGCAACCAACTGATGATTCTCTCTCTCATCGATGTTTCTCTTCCTTCATTCCTGTCTCCCTTCCTCTCCCTCTCAAAAGTATTAAAAACAAATGTCCTTGGGTGAGGATAAAAAAAAAAAACAAAAAAAGAAAATCGACATAGAAACATTTGAACCCAATCTTAGAGATTGAGCTATATGGAATATCACACAGCTGATTTCCTCAGGATCTCTTTGGATTATGTTTATTTAAAGCTCTATTTTGTATTTTAAAGGAAACATGTCTTTGCTTTCAAGTACTTAGGAAGACTCAATACTATTTTTGTGTGTAATCTTAAGTAGTATTAATGGAGGTGAAATTTGAGTGACTAATATAATTTTAAAAATTTTAAGTGAAACTAGCATCAAAAACTCCTTAATGTCTTACCCTTTTATCTTAAAACAAAGTTATAGTCAATGACATGGAATGCCACCACTGGGAAATTAATTTGTCTTCTCTTTTTAAATGTATTTCTCTTTCAACAAGAACATTAAGTGCTTATGTTAAGCAGTCTTCTTGTCTGTATGTGAGTCTGTGGAAAAACGACTGGTTTGAATCTTCTGTTCAGGGAAAAACACAACAGAAACCAAATGATCTCAAATTTAAAGGCCAAGAAAAAGTAATCACACATCAGGAACATAAGTGACACTTCCGCACAGAGAAGATTTATATATAACAACCAAACTCATAAAACTTCACCCCAGATGGCAAATCGCGCAGCCTCACTTCCACATGACAAGCAAATTACTCCATCAGAAAGTAATGTCTGTTCCCCTCTCATTCCAATGATTGTGCTGGATGGGAATTTATAAGTTTGGGGTTGTTGTATCATCTCATAATATGTCAGAACTGAGAGGGTCCTTAGAGAACCTCTAATCCCGCTTCCTTCATTTAATCCCTCCCTCCCTCCCTCCCTCCCTCCCTCCCTCCCTCCCTCCTTCCCTCCTTCCCTCTTTTCC
>VMDR010030427.1:0-12386 GCA_007922815.1 Macrotus californicus
TAACTAGACTTGAAACCAACTTCTTCAGTGATCAGATAAAGACCTAAACAAGTTCTAATTTCATATTAAGTATTGAAAAGATTCCAAAAGTTACCACATGTACTTATAAATGTCAACATGTAAAAATAAATCTGTGAACTGCATACCCTTTAAACTTGATATACTTATTTCAGGCGAGATTTCATTTACAAATTGGACCTGCTGTAAATGCTGCAAATAAAGGAGTGTTCAAATTCAGGAACCAGACAAAGGAAAGGGGGAAAAGGGATCACATTTTGGGGACACAGGAAAGAAAGGAAAAGAAGCACCATGGAAACTCTGTGAAGGACTGAGGTGCACACCATTGAGAGAAGGGAGACTTTTTGTTTCTTTGACTTCCTTCCTGGATGACAAAGGTCAACAGAGTACTCCTCTAGATACAGCAGCTTCTGAAGGCTTCTGATATTTTGAGATTAACTAGATTAAAAAAAAAAAAGAGCCTTCTTAAAAGGCACCATATTTTCTATGTAGGAAAATGCAAGATGATTAGACTTGCTTTCCCTGTAGATTTTATACAATAGTAAAAAGTCCATTTTTGAAGTAAACAGCGTATCCTCAGTGCCTTGACCGCTTGCTACAATTATGATTTACACATGGTCAGCTCATCTAGAAATGACTGCGCTGCAATTATATCGTTCCCATCAATTAACAGTGCGCACATTTATATTCTCCCCTAACTGCAATAAAATCTATAAATAGGTACATACTCCAAACAAGTGATGAACAGCTTTTAGCAGAACTTATTAGGTCCTGAATTTTCATAACATAGTTAACTCTCTATTCACTGATAAATGGCGTGCTTATTTTCTGTCAATTTAAAGGAAATTTTCAATTTTATGCTTGCTACCCATTTTATCCTGCTGCTGCCGGATCACCTGTTAGTGTATGTTTAGAGAGTGAAAACTATTTTAATATTAAATATTACCAGGAAAATGATGAAGGGACATCTGTGCTCCCTTTTCCTTCCTTCACGACCCCACCCCTGACACACACACGAAGTACAGAATGCATTTCAAGCAACGTGTACATGAATTTACTGTTTTCCATACAGCTGTTCCCCTGTACAAGCCCAAATGATTGAGAGTTAACTAACCTAGGAAAACCATAAGCATTTTCATCTTTATAAACAACCATTTTTCAAAACAACTTTCAAATTTTCCAGCAGAGTACACTAAAAAGGCTGTTACATTATCTTTCCTCAAAGGCACTAAGGAGATGGCGCCGTTCTGAGATAGTTAGGAGTCATATTCCAACACAAGCCCCCTGACGGCCTAAATGTCATGCTCACCGCACCACGCAAACCTGTGGCGCACCTGCAGACTGGTCGGTGTCACAGCACGGCAGGGCACTGGTGGGAAATACCTGCTTACTTAAAGAACCAGTGTTGGAGCAGTGTTTTTCCCCCGCAGAGTTAACAAATAGTCTTTCACCACAGGAGCCACAGATGTTTGGAGCTGGGAACGCCCCCAGGGACCAGTCCAAACCTCTTACTCTGGGTGTGGAAACAAAGGGTCAGAAAGCTTTAGGGTTCTGCTTACAGTTCACGGTGAGTGGGTGAACGGCATCCACCTACACTAGCTTTTACTTGCATAAACTGCTCTTTACCTTTTCCTGTTTTATTCAAAACTTTATGCGGGGAGGGGCATTATCAGGAATATTTATCTTCAATATGATGGTAGACAAGCTTTTTGTAGGTTGACATGAGAAGAACAAACCGGGAATAAAGAGATAGAAGGGTTGCCAAACAAGGCCGCTTTCCCCAGCACGGGGATCGGGTACGAAATGCCCCAGTGGTGATCCTCATGTTCCAAATACTTTGCTTAAGTGCTCTGTTGTCTTCTTATAACTGGGGACTTGGTTTTCATCAATTGTTCCATCCTCATGCACTTCCTTTCTCACTTACTGTGATATTAATACTTGACATTTCCTTAGAGACACAACTTTATATTTCTACAGTCATTTGGCTTGGTTCCTCAGAAAATTTAAGCTGCAGCATTAAGAGATTCTCTGACTCATTTGCCTGCCATCAGTTAGAATTACTACTGAGTACAGCTTGTTATCAAAGCAATATTGAAATCATATTTGTTTAGAACAATAAAACAGTACAATTATGAAATATATAAAATAACATTCATTTCCATTCTGTAAGTGGGCAAGTCTCCTGGCATTAAAATACATTTACAACATGTTAATGATCTGAAGTCTTCTTTTCTTTAAATCATGTGTGATAGCTCCACATTAAAAAGAGAAGAATGTAATTTTAAACGAGAGAGTCTTATGTAGGTAAACTGAATACTCTAATAAAATTTAAATACTAATATATAGAGTCTAATACTTCACATAGGCAACAATAGACAACGGTGTATTTGATAGAAGAACACACACTCATTATTGAATAATACCCATTATTTTATATCGTTGGGGAATAAAGCCCATTTAACTTGAGTTTACCAATTTAAATACCAGTAATTTAAAATTTTTCATAATTTTGGATGGACACTCCTTAAGCAGAGTGTATGGAAGATGGTTTGAGGTCTTCCTACTGACTCAGTATTACTACTGTTGCTGCCAACACCGGTTACTTAGCAGGGCTATTAGGGAGGGCTCCCTTGAAGTCGTGAATGAGGCAGGCGTCAGTATGTCTGCCTTGAAACGAAATGCTACCTGATGCTTTGGAATGCTAAGGAACGATTTTTGTAAATTTTCTGCTATTGTGTTACTATTTCTTTCTTCTGTAGTATAGACAACAGAGTCCCCCCACTAAGAAATAAACGCAGCTCTTTCTAATCTGCTGTGAGTAGAGGTACTTAATCATCTGTCTCTGAAAATAAGTGGAAAATCAGAGTATGAAGATGCTGAGTTAGAACCTGAAGGGCCCCCTCAGGAACACAGTACACAAGCGAGGTGAGGCACAGGGGGGGCCCAGACACAGAGGGGAGCTTACCCGAGTCCCAGCAGCGAGAGCGCCACTCAGAGCACCCACACCAGTGCCCTCACGCGTCGGATGAGAGCTTCGGATCGGCTCATCTGCCAGGTTTCCTCTGCTCTCATGTTCT
This sequence comes from Macrotus californicus, assembly GCA_007922815.1. NCBI lineage: Eukaryota > Metazoa > Chordata > Mammalia > Chiroptera > Phyllostomidae > Macrotus > Macrotus californicus. Next base: position 3,096 of record VMDR010030427.1, read on the forward strand.
ATGGCTCATTGGGAGTGCACGGACTCGGACACTTACTTTGGCTACTTGACATTCTGTTTAGCTTTCCCCGCCCCTTAAGGTTCTAGTTTGTTGAACTCAGAGGTGAAACAGCCGGCCGAGTGACTGCAAGCCTGGTGGCACGCTTCCTCCAATCTGACCGCGTGGATGAATGCTGTGCCGAGGAAAGCCCGTGGGATTCGGAACTTCCCACTTCAGACTCCCTTCTAGTCAAAAGCATTATTATATGGGAGCAGAGATCACAGTCAATGGGTTTCATATTCTGTGTTGTGATAGTTCATGCCGTTCTCCGTGGGAATCCACAGGGAATTCCCATACAGTATGGGAATCCTATTAAAACTGCACCCTACTACACAGTTATAGTAGGGTATAAATGTAAAAAAAAACACCTTCACAAACAATCTCATAAAACAGTCATAATTAAGAAAGATATAATATCTAATGTAACTTAAAAGGATCTGATACAATGGATATATTAAAATTAAGTTTTGCATTGATCTCTGTTTCTAGGAAGCTGGGTTCTCACAGGCAGGTGAGGAAATCCCAGGCCGGACTGCGAGGCTTTCCTTTAGATTTATGAGCACTTCTTCCTTACCTTTGTTCAGTTGCACTGGCATGCTTTCCGACTTCAGCAGCCTCTGCTGCTGCTGCTGCTGCTGCTGCTGCTGCTGCTGCAAATGATGCCTGGGGGCCTCTGCTAAGGTTGGTAAGGTCCGGGTGGGAGCCACAGCCACAGAGGAACTGCCACCACTGCCTCCTGATACAGGGCCACCGGTACTGCCTGGGGCCATTGCTGGAGAAATCAACTTCCTTCCAAAATTAATCAGGCTATTAGAGACTTTATTTATATTCAGGGGAGTGCCTTTGGCATTGGTCCTATAAGACAAAGTTAGGTGGAGAGACATTATTTAAATTAGAGGACAACTATATTTTGTACTATTTTACATACGTCGCTGGTATAAAAACATACTTTACCTGCTTTGAAAATGGCCATTTACTAGATCAGCTGCACCAAGTGAGAAGTAAAAACTTAAAAGTGACCATAGGATAATTAAACAACAGGACTCTTAAAGGCATAGCTTATGGAAAATAGTCTTGATGTTTTTCATCCATCCATCCCTCCATTCATCCAACAAACAGGGCCTATTATGTGCTTGACACTGTGCTAGGTTCTGAGGATACGACTGTCCAAAACAGACACGGTTTTCTTCTTGGAGCTTCTAGTCTAGTAGGCAGTAAATGTATCAATGAGATAATTACATAAATAAGTGTACGATTAAAAACCTATGGTGAGGACTACAGAGGAGAGGAACAGGGCTGGGTGAGTCTTGGGCTACCCGGAAAGGGGAGCCTGTGAAACGAGGCTCAGAGGACGTTTCCCACGAGGTCTTGTATGTGAGATGAGGCCACATTCAATGTGATTTTTAAAAATAAACGAGAGTCCTGAAGTAAATTCACAGAAACCATACTAAGTGCCCAGACCGTGAGCACCGCAATGCGCCCTCATCCCCGCCGCCTGCTCCAGCTTTCCACAGGCTCCTTCCCACTTTCCTGCTTCCCTTTTCTTCACGGCACTTTGCATCAGCTGACATACTACATATTTTACTCATTTGATTATTATCTGTCCAATTCCTCCTATCCCCACTAGGGTAAAAGTTTAGTGAAGACAAGGATCTCCTGTCTCTCTGCTACTTGGCCACTGCCCAGCACCAACAGGCGTTTTATAAATATCTGTTAACCCTCCCGGCACGAGCGCTCTTTCCGCCGCGACACTCCCGCTGTACGAGGTGCTGCGCCGAAAACGCGCACAGAGCACATGGTCAGTCCTTCTTTGTGTGAAGACTTTCCTAACCTCATTTAAGATCTATGCTTAATAAAACAATGCTTTTTTCCAAGTGTTGTTCGTAATTTTAATATTAAGAGATAGTTATATAAAATTCTATCAATTATATAAGTAAAATTTATAAAAATTATATACAGATTATATGATTATATACAAGATTATATACAAAACTATATACACATATGATCCTCATCTAATACGCCGGTAAAACAGAATAGAATTTTACCAACTGTTGATGTCATTTGCACGTACGGATTGCCACTTGGATGCTGGATATATCCAGCGCTCGTCCACACAGGTCATCAGATGGGCGCTGGATATATCCAGCATCCATACCGAAAGGGTTAAACGGCAGTTGCATCTACCTATAGTCTAGGTCTTCTCGCGTGTTATAGTGGAAGAACAGTCTGTGCTCCTAGTCGTGGCCAGCCTCTCCATTCGGGCTCTGCATGCCCCTCTCCTTTGCCACCATTTTCTCCTTCTCTACTGGATGATTTCCATTACCTCACAAGTTTTGTTTCAAAAGGTATCTTAACGTGCTACTGCTACTTTGTCAGTCTCTGGCTCTGTAAGGTCTGGTCATGGCCTTGCTGCTGCTCTAAATGTACTCCTCGAAGTCACAGTGACTTCCGCCCTGCAGAGCCAAAGGCCCACCCTTATCCTACTCTATCTCCCAGCAGCAGTTTGCCCCTGGAAACACTCTCCTCCTTGCACACACTTCCTGCCTAGGCTTCCAGGGCTTGCCAGCACCTGTGCTGTACTGGCAAATGGAGGACACCAACTAAACATTTGTTAAACGAGTGATTATTTCCCAAATGATTCATGATCTTGAACTATTTCAGGGCTAGTACCTTCTTGAAGACCAGTTACGATGATCAATTATTTTAGTTGTATAAGACAGTCCAACCCCATGACAACTCTGAAGTTTGTACTTTATTGCCCAAATAATTAATAGAAGTTTTTCTTCCATTTTGCTTTTTCTTTGTTAAAGTGAGAAACTGAAAATCAAGTTTGAGGGATTCATTCACTTGATTTTAGTTAACTTGAATTTTAGCATCATTTCCTTTCCTCAGATCTACCTGGGAGCACTTCCCTAGTGATTTTCCCACCTTTCTCATGCTGGCTGTGCCCTTGGCATTAGTACATACAGCTGTAAAGCCAAATTGATCCATAGTTCTATTAATAAAAGGAAAGAACGCTACGCTTCTTCCTTCCAGAAAGTTTTCTCTAATGGTACTAGCTAATATTACGGGCTAGGTATTGGAGACTTACATTGCTTTGGATATAGGACAAATCAAATTTAAAACCTGGAATTTAGCTTTATAATACAAAGCTTCATTCATTTATAACTCAATGAAATGTGAAAAAAATCATTTTCAAAGGCTTCTTTTTGTATCAAGTTTAACCTTTAAAGAACTGAGCTACTTAATGTCCTTTCAAAAACGATTGAAAAGTAAGGTTTCCTAGTAGATGTGAGGATATGTAGAGGTTACACACCACTTCTTTGTCTTCAGCTGTTTCCTCAGGGAGGAGAGCATCCTCAGTTTACAGACACTGCAGCTCAACGACAGAGAAGGCCCAGAATACGTGTTGACTGAGAAAAGGGATGGCTAAAATGAAAAGAAGTCATAAACTGCAGATTGAGCAGGCATTCACCTCTGGCACTGCGCTCCGCTTGGCAGCCTACAGGCATTCCCATTGCTTGTGAGGCAGCAGAAAGAAGAGCTATCATGGTATGAAGTTCTACTGCAGTTTAGTTTTGCTTCTTTGCAAGTCAAGATTCATAATTCATAGATATGAAGAAGTTGTAATGTTGTTACCCTTTTTTATAAACAAAAATGTACTAGTCAAATTCCCATATTGCCAGTTGTAAAATTTATATGCTGATAAAAGTACTAAGAAACTGCTGGAGCATTATCAAGAGAATACGGTTAATGCATCTTCATTACTACTAATAACCACAAAAAACATATAGATCAAGCTCATGCCGAGCAATTTTTCATCGGAATAGCTCTTAAAAGGGAATGAGCACTGTTTTCCTTTTTTGAACATTTTTTTTTGTTTTTAACCAATTTCCCCCTCATCCACTACCCACAGCTTCCAGAAGAATATATTCTTTTCAAAACAACTATCGATGGCAACTCTACTTATTTTCAGATATAAACAACTGTAAACTATGTACTTCTCGAAAAGCATGCTGTCCGTAGTTTGTTCTGAAGGCATGACAATTTTTAGGCCATGTTAGCTAATATAGATCTTATACAGTAGTAGCAGCATTCCTCATAAGAAATACCAAACAATTTGCAACAGTTCTCATTGCCTGTGATTTACACTATTAAGCCACGTGGGCTACATTAATGACCACGCAGTTATCAGAGATCTGATGGGCAGTGAGGATCAAACTGGATTAAAGACAGAGTGTAATGTGTAAATAGTGTTGAAATAAACAGTAAGAGGATTTTGTCACTAAGACATTAGATCACAAACCTGATGAGTAACAAATTCTGTGTAATCAAAGACTTTCATTCCTATTTTCTACTACATACTATTACTAAATAAGTAGTATCGTCTAGGAGAGATTGCCTTGAAATTGTGCCAACAATTTTACTTTGGGCATAACTTCATGTGGCAGCTTAAATCAGTAGCAAAAGGGCATTTTTGTGAAAATCCATATATCCTTCAAAACACCTGTATCAGAACCCAACCTGGCTTTACTGCTGGGCCCCATTTGTCCAGTTTCTGAAACTTAAAAAAAAAAAATCTCTGAAACTCCTGCTGCCTCTTCCTACCCTCTAACTACCCTTGATCTCTTGTAGCCTGGCTTTCTAACCCACATTCTACTCAAAGAGCTTCTAGGGTCTCCAATGCCCTCTTAACTGCCAGAGTCGCGAGCTGTTTTAATTCAACTTCTAAAACCATCCTAAAAATGCAAAAAACACATTATCACATTGTCACATCTGTGAAAATTCTCCACAACTTTTCCTCTCCTGATACCCAAATCCTGGCCCCACCTAAGCTGGGGACAGTGGCCGAGAGGTGTGTGTGCTATTTGCGGTCCAGAGGCACAACCTCACTGAAACACTGTCCTACTCAGAGGGCCACAGAAGGTCTCTTCTCCTCCCATACCTTGTCAGTACATCACCAAAGGCCTACCGACAGCAGCTCCTTTGACCTACTACGTCATTCCCAACTACGGAAAAAAGTACAAGACATACCAATAAAGCAAAATGCAGAGTTTGAAGAGACAGAGCAAGCATCAGAGGTAGACTCAGATACAGCAGGGATGTTGGAATTAGCAGACTACAAATTTAAAACAACTATGATTAAAATGCTAAGGGATCTAGTGAATAGACAGCATGCATGAACAGATGGAAAATTTATGCAGAGAGGAGGAAATTCTAAGGGATAAAAGAGAAAGGATAGAGATAAAAAGACTGAAATGAATGAAGTAATGTCTTTGGTGGGCTTATTAGTAGACTGGATACAGCTGAGGGAAGAATCTTTGAGGCTGGAGATATTTCAACAGAAACTCTCCACACTGAAAAGCAAACAGAAAGAGACAGAAAACCCCCCAGAATACCCAGGAACTGTGGGGCAACACTATAAAGGTGTAACATACACACAATGGGAATAACAGAAGAGAAGAAGAAATACATGAAACAGTAATCACGGAGGATTTTCTCAAATTAATGTCAGACACAAACCACAGATCCAGGAAGCTCAGAGAACACCAGACAGGATAAATACCAGAATCACTATACTTAGTGACATCACTTTTAAACTACGGAAAACCACAGAAAAAGAAAAAAAAAGTCCTGAAAGCAGCCAGAGGGAAAAGTCACCTTACCTACAGAGGAGTAAAAGTAAGAATCGCATCCAACTTCTCAGTAAACCATGCAAGCCAGAAGAGAGTGACGCAGGGGAACACGTAAAGTACTGAGAGATAGAAACCACCCGCCTGAGTCCTGTACCCCAGGACATCTTCCAAAGTAAACACAGCACAACATACAGCAGACACATGTTACCCTGTCATAATGACTGTGACTGTGACTAAAAATACTAGACGAGTGTCTGCATTGCAGGAGATGGCTGCACCACGATTGCGGGATAGCTCTTGGTGACGCTGATTTCTGGCAGAATTGAGTTTTGTGCTTATAAAATGGAGCGGAACAGAGGGGAGGTATGAAAGTTGAGCTGCGAGCAGAACAGCTGAAAAAGCTGGGGAGCAGAACTCCAATACACTGAGAAGTGCCTGGAGGGAAAGCAGTCCTTTTTTTTGCCTGGCTTTAAAAAATGAGACGAGTTGTACAAGTTGCAAAACATACCAGAAGACAGTTAAAAACCATGACACAGGAAATCCTTTCTAAAGATTTAGGAGGCCCTGTTTAAAATGTAAGTGCTCCTCTGCTTAGCAGAGGTTGCGGAATGATCTCCGGCACAGGCTGGCAGAGGTGAGAGGCAGGGTTACAGGACAGCCCCTTGCCCACTCTCAGAGTGTATCACCTGCTGTGTCAAATGGCTTCTGACCCTGTTGTTTAGGGCATTGTTGAGAAGACAGGACCACGTACGGGGCCTGGACACCAGTCTAGCCTTTGAGGAATGCCGACTCAATCCCGTCTCCAGACACAAGGGCCTGTGTGCCTGGCCATCTTTCTGCTCAGTTCCTGTTCTGTTCTTTTTGCTCCTCCTTCCTCCTCTATGTTCATCTTTCTTCTGAGAATTTTTTCTCATTTTTCCCTTTCCTTTCTATCCTGTCTCCTTTCCCTTCTATCATTTTCTCACCTCGATCTACGTATACTTGATTCCACCATAAAAACATAGAACTTATTTTAAAATTATTTTCTGAAGTACAAGAGGTAGCTGGAAAAGTAAATTGATATATACATATAAAATAAATATGTGTCCTTGGTTTTTGGATGGAAACAATATTCTCTTCGCATTCCTGTATTTTTCTAAAGTCTATGATAATGACCTACGCTGAATGGATGCTGGCTCATATTTATTTCTTTCATGCTTATGGACATCAGTCTTTTAATCGAAAATATAAAGGAGTTGTTGAGGTTGAAATGTAGTACTTTTCAAGATGATTCTAACATCCGAGCTAACATTCGGATGCATTTCTACTTACAAATTCTGTAAGTTGGGGGCTTCAAGTTCTATAAAATGAATTTTCTAACTTTTCTTTAATTCTTTAACTTTGAAGTTGAGTGTAGTAAATTTGCATCAGTGGAAGACATTTATATTTAATTCTAACCTTTTCACCATATTGTGAGGTTTCCATTATCTTAGAAAATGAACTCACACCGCACCTCAGGGACCTCTAGATTTTATAGATTTTATTAAAATTAAACAATTAGCTTGCTATTAGCTTATTCCTTAGGAGTCTGACTTTCAAGTGAAGCAGGCTATGATTATTTTGCTTGTGCCAGGTAAGCTCTTGTCGATGTGAGGTGAAGCAAAAGGAGTAGTGTTTCCCAGGGATCAAAGGCTGGCGCGGATGTGCGGGCAGATGTGGCTAGACTGCGGGGCTTCCCTAACTGGGTCTGAACACAATTTGTAACAGTGCTTACTAACATAACAAACAATAAGCAATTATGCATTAATCATGGTATATAAAGTCATTGGATAAACTCTCCAAGACATAGTTATACAAACAAACACTGAAGTTTCTATTTCTACAGTGGTAGTTTTCAACTAGTTTATTTTCTGACCCAATGTATGACTCCTTCCATCAGTGACTGGTTCATAATAGCAGTTCTTAGGGGACAGGGAGTCTCTGGCCTAGGGGGACACATCCGAATGGAAGAGGGTATAACTCAGAGATGTCCACCTGTTGGGTAATTTTGCCCTCTTCTCTACTCTTCCTTCACTTTGAGGATCATTTTATATCTTCACAGTTGGAGAGGACAACAGGAAACTTGTACCTGGTTTCTCCTGGACTCCAACCTTTTTCCTTTCCTGATTTTGATCTGTACCCTTTTGCTGTAATACACTGTTAACACTGAGTATAACAGCTTTTCTGTGCTCTGTGAGTCCTAGTGAATCACTGAAGATGAGGGTGGTCTTTGGGACCCTTAACAATGGAGAATAAGGAAAGGTAAATATTTCCTAGACAGGAAACAGAATGTGCTAAACATAAAAGAAAAAAAACCTGATAAAATGAAGTTCATTGAAATAAAAATTTTCTCCTCATCAAAAGACATCATTAAGAAAATGGCAAGCCACACACTGGGGAATGCAGTGCATACACGTGACAGACTCCTATCCAGAATATTTAAAGAATTCCTAGAAATCAAGATTAAAGAGACAAACAACCCATTAAAAATAGGCAAGATACTTGAACAGACATTCACAAAAAGATATGCAAATCACCAATATGCTATGAAAAGATGCTCAACATCATTAGTCATCAGGAAAATGAAGATCAAACCACAATGAGACTCCGTGCTCATACTAACAAGAATGGAGAAAATCAAACCACTGACAACAGCAAATGTTGGCAAGGACGTGGAGCAATTAGAACCCTCATCTATTCCAGGGGGGAGTGGAAAAAGGTATAAGTACTTTTAAGAACAGGTCGTTTCTTGTAAAGTTAAGCATACATCTCTCTGATAGAGCAATTTAATTTCTGAGTGTTTACTCGGGAGAAAGACAAACATATATCCATCCACAAACAACAACATGAACAAACAACAACATCAAACCATCTGTGCAAGAATGTTCAAAGCTGCCTTATTAATAATACCCCCAAATGCAACTCACCCAGTATCAATCAGCAAGAAAAGAGATAAACAGCTTGTGGTATATTCACAGGATGGAATGCAACCCAACAGTCTAAAAGGTGGAACTAGTGATACGTGCTATATGCAACAACACGGATGGATTATAGAAACAACAGCTGAACAAAAAAGCCAGATATGAAAGACTGCGGGTTGTGTGTTTTCATCATGTGAAGCTCAAGAACAGGCAAAGCTAATACATGGTAATAGGGTTGGAACTGACTGCAAAGGGACACGAGGGGATGCTTGGTGAAAGAAAGTCACCCCAGATACATTTTTTGGATGGTGGTTACAAGAGTATGTCCTGAACACACTGTCAAACTCATCAGACCAAATGCTTAGAATATGTGTTTTGTGCAACATTATACATAAATTTTTAAAAAGGAAAAAGATCTCTTTACTCTGGACTAGATAGGAGACAGTGTTACCATTTTACCTTACTGGTTGGAAATGAACAACTCTAATACAATAGTATGATTACTTCAGTCAAAGATGTGCTTATAGTATAAACTCAGTTATTTGGCCATAAAATATTACAAAATTACATTTATATAAAAATCAGTGTCCTTTGAAATTCTGATTAGCTAGTTAACTACTAATACTGCTAACCATGGATTTCTTGGCTTCATGGTTCCAGGAATATTAGCATGT